>JADBJO010006555.1:111040-131346 GCA_016801955.1 Conus betulinus
TTCCTGATGAGTTTATAAAGCTCTTTGAGCTGCAAGGATGTGGTGCAATAAATGTCCAACTAACCATTGGCAGCAGGGGTCATATCATCATCATTGTTGTTTCATGTCGTTAGGACTTAATCTGATATTATTATTATCAGTATTGTCATTCTGCACATATATCTTTCTCTTCCAATTTTTTTTTACCAAAAAGCTGATTCAGGTACCATTGCAGATAATTTAGAATACACTGGTACTCAAATATGTATGCTTTTTGAACAGTAGTCAGAGAGAAATATGGAACAGAGAGATAAAGCGAGAGAGAGAAGAGAGAAGAAAGAAAGAGAAGAAGAAGAAGAAGAAGAAGATAGAGGAGGGGAAGGGGGAAAATGAATATTTAATGAATACAGTTTTGAGGGGAAAAATAGATGGGGGGAATGGGGAAAATTACGCCATATAAGTGTAAAACGTTCACACGGCTTATGAAACATTTTATACAACCACTATTTCTCTACAAACCATCAGCTGTTCACATTTTTTGTAAAGAATATACCTTTCAGTTTTTACATCTAGCACACATAGCATCAGAAGAATCGGTGAATATTCTTGGAAGAGGCAATGTGTTTTAATAGAGAGAACAATGTTGAATCAGCACTAGCAAAGTTCAGTGAACTTTTGCATCAAGCGGGTGGCTGCATGCGACACACGATGAGGGCTGGAGGGAAAAGCTTGAAGTGCAGAAGCAAGTGCTATGATCGAGAGTGTCATTTGCAAAAACGCGAAGCCAGGAGAGTGCTAGGTCGATTTAAACATAAAAAAAAAAAAAGAAGAGCACGAAACTATATTCCGGGCAAAACGATCACATTACAACACCATGCTTATATATGAGAAAAAAGACGTATTTTGAAAGTGTAAAGGAAACATTATCAAAAGATAAATATAGTGGCAGCAAGTTTTGGTCGCATATACGTAACATGAAGAGAAAGCCACGGTCAGACCCCCACATTGAAACAGGACAATGGAAAGAACATTTCGAACGAATACATGTATTAGGACAGTCCAGTGACCAGTGCAATCACGATCTAGATGACCGGGCAGGCGAGGGAGGTGAGGCGTTTGTACCTGAACTGGATGAACCACTTACAACAGCAGAATTAAAAAAATTAAAATCTGAAAAAAGCACTGGCATACACGAAATTTGTCCTGAATTTCTTAAAGCAGTAGAAAGTTTTGGTCACTCCCTTTTTTAACAAAATTATTTGATAATTATACGACTCTGGCTGTTTCCCCGAGGACTGGGCATGATCAATTATAATCCGTCTCTTCAACTTCAAGAAAGGTGACCCTGCAGTTCCGGATAGTCATTGTGGCATATCTTTATTAAGTATAACCAGTAAAGTTTTGCACAAGCATTTTGAACAGGCGCCTCAATAAACGGGCTGAAAAGGAAGAAAAAATCTGTGAAGAAACAGGCAGGATTTCGTGAAAATTATTCCACCGTCGATCATATTTTCACTTTAATATCAATGATAAAGAGCAGTTTAACATGAAACAGACAGAAGGATAAATTATACGCTGCTGTTACAGATTATATGAAAGCGTTTGATACAGTTAACAGAGATAGTCTTTGGAAAACGCTAAGTAGGATTAAGACTTCCACTAAAATGATTCGCATGTTACGTAGTATGTACTCTTCCGTTCAGCCATGTGTAAGATGGGGTGCAAGTGTGTCAGATTTCTTCAAGTGCCCAGGCGGGCTGAAACAGGGTTGTTTGTTGTCTCCCCTGATCCTTTCTTTATTAATACCTGATGTTGCTGAAGAGGTAACAAGAAAAGGGAGACATGGATTCCAGTTTTTATCTGGTCCAAAAGAAATCCTTCTTTTGTTATTTGCTGATGATATTGTACTCATCTCTACTATCCCTGTCGGGTTACAAAATCAGATCAATAACTTAGCTAACGCATCAGATAAATTAGGACTAACGGTGAATTTAGAGAAAACTAGAGTTATGGTATTTAGAAAGGGAGGTCATCTTTCAAGTTCACAAAAATGGTTTTATAAAGGAAATAAGGTAGAGATGTTGAAAACAATCAAATCTGTACATCTAATTGCATGTAAAAAGATTTTGGGTGTCAGCTTGAGGACTCGGAACACAATGGCATAATTATGGTGAGACCGGAAGATACCCTTTATATATAGATAGCACTGTATCTACTCTTCGATACTGGTTTTCCCCTGCAGAAATGGACATACCACGTTTTACCACACCAAGCATATTTAATGCAGCATAATTCAGCACTAAAGGTTGAAGCAGAGAGACAGTCAAAAGTTAATAACTGGGTGTTATCTATTAAAGCGTGTTTAGACAGATATGGTTTGTCGGAGGTATATATAAATGGAATGATTGGAAATTACAAATGTTTTTTGAGATATATTCAAATGAAGAATGATAGATTGTTTTCAACAGACATGGGAATCCAAGATTAAGGACAATGACTGACATGAATTCTGTTGCTCTTTCAAATTACTTCCACACCATGAACAATACTTATCAAGAATAACCATTAATTTTTTTTTTAAACAAATTTAGATCAGCACTTGCCGGATTCAGATTAGGCATAAATAATTTAAAGATGAATAGACGCAACAGGAAAGTTATTCTGAGGATATGCAGTGCCCATTTTATAAGAATAGTAAAGATGAGCTACATTTTTTCTTCTGATGTATAGCTTACGCATTACTGAGAGAGATAAATATATATCAAAGCATTTGATTTAGATAAAGGTTAACTGGTCAACAGAGGTAAAGTGCCAACATTTATTGTGTAGTGAGGAAATCAGACTCATTCGTGATGTAGCTATGTATATTTTTCATGCACTGAGACACAGGGAAGAACACATTATTGCTACATATTTAAGTTGATTCCTATCACCCGTCAGTTTGGATAGCCACTACATTGTTTATGTGTACCTATGTTTACAGGCTGGAGGCCTAACATTAAAACATTGTTATTGTCATTGTCATCTAGCATCAAGATAAAGCAACCACAACTGGTCAGATTCCGCACTTTTTGTTTGTTAGATTTGGGAATAATGAAAATAAAAAAAAAACATTGATAAGAACTGAAGAAGCTGTATAAAAGGTAAATGTTTTATCAAATGTGAAGCTAGAACTGAAGAAGCTGTACAAAGGTAAATGTTTAATCAAATGTGAAGCTAGAACTGAAGAAGCTGTACAAAGACAAATGGAAACCATCCACCAAGGCGAAGTGGTTAGCGTCGCAGACTCCCGGCTGGGAGGTTGTAGGTTCGATTCCCATCAGAACCATGTAGGGTTTTTCTGCTCCGACCAGCTCCTGCCCAGAGCTGAGTTTGCTACAGGCTGAATTGTCAAGACTGGGATCGCACAGTTGAGTTTCATCTACAGGATGGATGTGTCTCGATGACCTCCCCATGTCTTATGGCCTTGGTATGATTCCGCTGAGGTCACCGGTATTGGCAAGTTCACTGGGGGCTGTCATTGGATGGATGTGGTAGCCCCCCCCCCACTTCCCCAGAGAGAAGGCTCACTCAGGCTGGACCCGTGATTAGGCAATTATTGTCATGAGTAGGGGGCTTAGCAGGTGGTGTTCTGCATGTGTTAGATCGGAACAGGTGCCACTGAACACCACCAAGGTGACTCGGCAGCAGTGCAGTGTCTCCTCCGGTGGGTTGCCCTTAAGACAACTTGACAGTGACCGCTCCCTGTGGATTGCCAGTGCCAGGACTGTGGCGGGACAGGTCAGGCCGTGGCTGTGGACAGGGGAGTCGGAATGAGCGGCGTGGGTGCAGTGCCACCAAGTTAGCACTGAAGATGGGACAGCAAAAAAAAAAAAAAAAAAAAAAAAAAAATGATTAAGCAAATTATGTGAAGTTAGAACTCAAGAACCTGTACAAAGACAAATGTTCAATCAAATGTGAAGATGGACTGAGAAAGATATACAATGACAACTATTTAATCAGATGTGAGATAGAACTGAGAAAGCTGTACAAAAAAAAAAAAAAAAAAAAAATAATCAAAAGTGAAGTTAGAAGGAAAGAGGCAGTACAGAGACAAAACTTCGATCAGACCTGAAGTTATCAACATGCCCAGACTCTGCCAGTAGCAGAGATCAATGAAATGTTCCAGCATTTTCACATTTGTCCATGACTGTTTATTGAACATCTGTTTTTTTTATTTATTTTTATTTTTTGGGGGGGGGGTTGTTTTTTTTTTTTATCTCCACCAAGAAGGTCTCTTTTCCATCTGCGTCAGTTGGTTTCTTTGTTTATCTGTCAGACTGATGTACACAGAACTCGGTGAAAAGATTAAATGCGTTTCAAGGCTGAATCAATCAAAATTTTAGTTTGGTTCCGCAAAGACCTGAACAAAGATCTGTTTGACCGCAGTGCACGGTACAGGTCGGTGCTGTCCTGAATGCCCTTCTGCTGTTGGTTATGATTATTGTTCACTTATTATTGGTGTTGTGGTGGTGGTGGTGGTGGTGGTTGTTATTGTTATCATTAGTATTATCATCAGTATGATTGTTATGGTATTTTATTATTATTGTTGTCATGGTAGTTGTTGTTGTTCTTATTGTTATCAGTATTTTATCATTATTGTTGTGGTGGTGGTGGTGGTAGTTGTTATTATTGTTATTGATATCGTAATTAGTATATCATTATTATTATTGTTGTCATTATGATTGTCATAATTATTATCAATATTATTTTTACTATTGGCTTATTATTATTATTCTTGTTGTTGTTATGTATTTACTGTTTACAGGTGTCTTCACCAGGTTAGGATCTCACCCCCCCCCCCCCCCCCCTTCCCCCCCCCCCCTTCCCCCTTCCCCCAAATATTGAAAGGTATGCCAGTGTGCTGCTTCATGTCCAGTCGACTGATTAACGACCGATCAAAAAAAAAAAAAAAAAAAAACCAACTGATGGACAGATTATTTGGTTGGTTAGGTGGCTTTTTGCTTGCTTGCTTGTAGATGTTTGATTTTTTTTTTTTTAAACACAGAACTCTACGAGAGCCTTCGGATGGCTGAGGTGGGGGAGAGGTCGGTGTACAGCAGCATCGGTAAGCATGGGAACCCAGGCTCCTCGGGCCAGAGTGACTGCCCCTTCAAATAAATCTCTGATTCAGTAAGGTAAGAGTGAGACATGTTTAATCATTCATTGCTCTTAGTGTGTTGGCTTGCTTGTTTTGCTGTGGGAAGGGGGGTGGGGGTGTGGGGGAGGAAGCATTTGTTCTTGTGACAGTGTGTGTGTATGTATGGTGTGTGTGTGTGTGTTGTGTGTGTGTGTGTGTGTGTGTGTGTGTGTGTGTGTGTGGTGTGTGTGTATGTATGTATGGTGTGTGTGTGTGTGTATGTGTGTGTGTGTGTGTGTGGTGTGTTTGTATGTATGGTGTGTGTGTGTGTGTGTGTGTGTGTGTGTGTGTGTGTGTGTGTGTGTGCTTGTTTTTAATGTGTTGAGAGAGAGAGAGAGAGAGAACATATACTTGTGACAGAGTGTGTGTGTGAGAGAGAGAGAGAGAGTGAGAGTGAGAGAGAGAGAGAGAAGAAAAAGAAAGAGAGTAATTGTGTATGCAAGTGCCTGTGTATGTGTGTTTGAGAGTACCCAAGAAAGAGAACATTTGTGCTTGACTCTGTCTGTGTGTGTGTGTGTGTGTGTGTGTGTGTGTGTGTGTGTGTGAGAGAGGTAGACAGAGAATGTGGTGTGTGTGTGTGCGTCACAGAGATAGAGAATATTTGAGCAGACAGAGTGTGTGTGTGTGTGTGTGTGTGTGAATGTTTTGGGGAGGGGGGGGGGGGGGGGGGGGGTATGATGATGATTATGATTCTGGTGATGATGTATGTGTGGCTGTGACAAAGTGTGTTTTTGACTCTGTGTGTGTGTGTGTGAGAGTGAGAGAGAGAGAGAGAGACCACGTGTGTGACAGTGTGTGTGCATATTTGTGTGTGTGTGTTGTCTGTGTGTGTGTCAGTGAATGAGTCAGAGAGAGAGGATATGGTGTCTGTGTGAGAGAGAGAAAGAGAGAGTACGTGATGCGTATGATAGTGCTTTGTGTTTGGATACACTTGAATGTCACCTCTTCTTAATCTGCAACCCCCCCCCCCCCCCTTTTCTTTTACACTTCCTACTACCACCATCCTACCCCTTGCCCCCCCCCCTCCCCCCCCCCCCCCCCCACTACCTCCAGCCCACCACTCATCACCACTTCACCTGACTTACTCCCCTGTGTACCATTAAAGGAACTCATTGTGTGACCCAGAGAACTTTCCATTTTAATTTTTGATGTTTGAAATTCTTGCTATGATTACCTCTTTCTTTTGCATCTCTGTTTCAGAGGAGATGTCGGGAATCACAAGATCTCCAAGGGGTGAAACAGGTGTACTAAAATAAATGAGGTGAAAAAAAATCACTTTATTTTTGTTTGTTTGCGTTTTTTTTTCCTCTAGGCAAACTTCCAGTAGATATGAATTCAAAAAGTCATTGCCTTGAATCCGCGAAGTATAAATGTTTCAAAAACTGGAAAATTTCAAGGCTTCCATGAAAACAGATGACTTCCTTCATTATGAATTATTAGAAAGAAAGCATCAAGGCCACTGTATTGGATTGTGTTAATGTATTACTGGAATGATCAGTAAAATTTTCTTGGTTTGAAATAATCATTACTAGACTGCACCTGTTACATTCTATTTGACAGCATGATATATGATGAGAATGCATCCATGACATTTTATGAAACGGCATAGAGGCACAGAGTTCAACCCTGTCTGTGTCATGTATTCAGATCAAACTGGAACCGCATGGAATTACTTTTACCATCCTTATAAATAAAAAGGCTCAAATTCTGTGGTTCGGTCAAGCCCTTCTCCAGTGGTGACGTAAACAGTAGGAACCCAGATTCGACTTCCTCTCCACGTTCGGGCCTGTTTTGAGTTCGTGCCAAGCCCTTGGGTGGCAGTGAGTGCATGGAGTCTGTTACTGCAGGACCGAAGACATGGCGTCCCTCTGGAGGCTCAAGCTCACTTGTCTGGCTCTGCAGTGGACGGTGGTTGGACATCCGCAGGGGAGGTAATCTGTGTTAGACTTTGCGTTCAGTGAAATTGCCCCTGCTGTTTTGATTGGACAGATGCCGCTGGTGGGCACGCTCATAGCAGTTTCAGTAGGTACGCTCAGTGCAATTTTGTCCCGTCCATCAGCTTAACAGGTCAATCAAAGAGGGAAAATGCCATCACATACATATGAAACGGTGCACCTGGGGCACCAGTGTGCAGACAGTTGACATCCCGATGCTTGTGCTGACATGCACTTCAGATCAGTTATTTGACTTTCTAGGTCTATTTCTCCGACCCTTGAACTGAGAAAAGGTAACCCTGTTTTCAGTAGAAAAGACAGGCGTTTTCTTCCCCAGATTTTTTTTTGGGGGGGGGGGGGGGGGGGGGGGGGGGGCGTGGGCAGGGGGACAAAACAGGTCTATTTTTGTTACTGTCACCAGAAGACGGTTGGTGTTTTTCTGCGTGTGTTGGGTCAGAGCTAACACTACTCAACACCACCAGAACGGTAGAATCAGAGTGTCTTCCTTGGTAGGTTGATGAAGGGGTGTTCACGGTGCCCTGTGACTGGGGCTGGATGTTTGGTGGACGTCGGAATGAACGCCATTGGGGTAATATCCCCAAAGGGTACAAAAGAGTTAGTTTATAAAGAAAAAAAAAAAACATAAAAAAAAAAACACCTGTACTCTGATGTTAGACTGCTTTGACTGGACTGCGCTTGAAGCATGTTACTGACCTGCATCATGTTCTGTTTGACCGCGCTTCGAGCATTTTGCTGGACTAGGCAATGTTGAAATAGTCTGTGCTTTTAGCATTTTGTTGGACTGCATAACGTTCTACCAGACTCAACCTGAGGCATTTAGTTGGACTTACAATGATCTCCTGAGCTGAACCTGCAACATTATGTTGGTTGGGCTGCATAATGTTTTTTTAGGTTTCACCAGTGGCATACTGTTGGGTGTGTGTTCTACTACTCTAAATCAGTTACATTTTGTTGCAATGTGTGATTTTGTTTTTCCTAAGCTCAACCTGTATTTTGTTTTTTGGAATTATTCAAGTTTTCTAGGCTGGGTCTGTAATGTTTTGTTAGATTATATGATGTTTTCATACTGTATGTGTAACATTTTGTTGTATTATGTCGAAGTTTTTCTAGACTATACCTGTAACATTTTGTCGGATTATATGTTTTTTTTCTAGACTGTACCTGTAACATTTTGTCAGATTATTTGATGTTTTTTTCTAGACTGTACCTATAATGTTTTGTCAGATTATATGAAGTTTTTCTAAGCTGTATCTGTAACATTTTGTCAGATTATATGTTTTTCTAGACTGTTCCTGTAACGTTTTGTCAGATTATATGATGTTTTTTCTAGACTTCCTGTAACAGTTTGTCAGATTATGGAATGTTTTTTTTTTTTTAGCTGTACCTGTAAGATTTTGTCAGATTACATGTTTTTTCTAGGCTCCGCCTGTTGCATTTTTGTTGGATTATAATTTATGATGTTGTTTTTTTGTTTCTGGGCTGCAACTTGCATTTTTTTTTTTCTTTTTAGATTGTACGTTTTTCTGGGCTGCGCCTGTTGCATTTTGCTGGATTATATAATGAATGTTTTTTTTTTTCTGGGATGTGACTGTTGAATTTTTTTTTTGGTATTATGATACTTTTCTGGACCGCACCTGTTGTATTTTGTGGGATTATACAATATTTTTCTCTTGCCTGCGACGGTAGCATTCCTTTTGTCTTATAATGTTTTTCTGGCTGCGTCTGTTGAACTTTGTTGGATCATACAGTGTTTTTTCTTCTGGCCTGCCCCTGTTTTGATACAATGATCTCCTGAGCTGAACCTGCAGTGTTATGTTGGTTGGGCTGCATAATGTTTTCTGGGTTTCACCAGTGGCATACTGTTGGGTGTGTGTTCTACCACTCTGAATCCTTAACATTTTGTTTGTGTCATTTTTTTGTCCTAAGCTGGACTTGTATTGTGTTTTTTGGATTATGCGTGTGTTTTCAGACTGTACCTGCAACATTTTGTCAGATTATATGATGTTTTTCTGGACTGTACCTGTAACATTTTGTCAGATTATATGATGTTTTTCTGGACTGTACCTATCAAATTTTGTCAGATTATATGACAATTTTCTAGACTGTACCTGTAACATTTTGTCAGATTATATGATGTTTTTCTAGACTGTACCTGTAACATTTTGTCAGATTATTATGATGTTTTTCTAGACTCTACCTGTAACATTTTGTCAGATTATTATGATGTCTTTCTAGACTCTACCTGCAACATTTTGTCAGATTACATGATGTTTTTTCTAAGCTGTGCCTGTAACATTTTTCAGATTATATGATGCTTTTTCTAGGCTGTACCTATCAAATTTTGTCAGATTATATGATTTTCTAGGCTGTACCTGTAACATTTTGTCAGATTATATGATGTTTTTCTAGACTGTACCTGCAGCATTTTGTCAGATTATATGATGTTTTTTTCCAGACTGTACCTGTCATAATAGTTTTTTCTAGGCTCCACCTGTTGCATTTTGTTGGATTACATCATGTTTTTTTTTCTGGCTGCGCCTGTCGCATGATGAAACCACGTGTCCAAAGAGAATCAGCCTGGCTGTTTGTCCGGAGACCCTGAAATCAGGAAAGTACAGGCTGGTTTTTTTCCCTGCATGTTTTGGTAAACCTGCGTCCTGGTTACTCCATCCTGTCCAGGTTTTTCTTTTCCAAACTGATCATGCCTTTGTCATTTTGCTGAGAGCTTGTGCAAATACTGCTTCAGCAATAGTCATGATACCACATTTGTTGAGCCTGATGAAGATACATCTGCAACTGGTGCTAATTTTCAAACACTTTCATTTTCACATATTACTTTCAAACGTGATTCGTCAGCATATGCTTTGGGACAGACTCATACTTTCTCACTGATTTTTTTTATACGTTTCTTGACATGTTGTCAAAAATTTGACGCAGCCTGACGTCATTTCACGCATGGAAGTTAGCAAGAGTTACCACTCTTTAGTCAGATGTCCCTTCCTACAATTAGAATCCGTAAGTGCAGTTAACAGTCCCCCCACCCCCCCCCCCCTTTTTTTTTTTTAATGTCTATCATATTTGTCATATTTTTGCCAGTCATGGGAACAAAATTCGATGAAATCAATTGGTAAACAGATCTGCTATAGCTATTCTCTCACAAAAAAAAAAAAAAAGAAAAGGAGAGAGAAAAAAAAAAAAAAACAAGAATTATTCTAAACACAACAAATATTCATTGCGCTTTAATCTTGTCAGTGAATATGAGCTGAAATGCCACTTTACATAGGCAATTTGTAATTCCTGGTTCTTTATTGTGTGACAAAGAACCAGTTGTTAATTTAGTAGGCAGAATGAACAAATGTTGTTCAACCTATTTTTTGTTTAAACATTTTTATGTATTACAGATTTCCTCATGATTTATTTTGGCAAAACAGTCATGCCCCCTGATCTTGCAGCTAATTTTTCACGCCTGTTTTATGATGATCAGGAGATTGGTATTTCCTTTAAGCTCTCAAAAAAAGTAAACAAAAATCTATACATTTCACATGATTTATTTTTGCTTCCACTAGAAATTGGCTTGTCCCCATAGTTTAATAATCTTCATTTTCCTAGTAAATTTATTGAAATTTGCCTGGACTCTTCTAGAACTACATGTTTGGGGTTCAAAGTTTGAATCCAAGTATCATAACATCACAGTTCTAATCTAAGAGCCAGGTCACATACCTGTTGCACCAATACCTTCACCCCACCCACATGCCACTCCCACCCCTTCCTCCTGAGATACAGGGTTGCAGGCTGAACTTTTTTTTTTTTGTCTTTTATTTTGCTGTCCCAACCTCTGCGCCACCTCAGAGGCAGTGCACTCACGCCGCTCATTCCGACACCCATCCACAGCCACAGCCCGATCGGCCCTGCCGCAATCCTGGCACCGGCAATCCACAGGGAGCAGTCAATGTCAGGTCGTCAAGGGGCAGTCCACCAGAGGAGACACTGCAGTCCTGCCAAGTCACTTTGGTGGTGTTCAGTGGCGCCTGTTCTGATCTAACATACTCAGGACACCACCTACTAAGCCCTCTACTGACGACAATAATTGCTTAGTCGCAGAGCCGGAGTGAGTGAGCTCTCCCTCCAGAGGGCGCCACCACATCCATCCAACGACAGCCCCCATGGACTCACCGATAACAGTGACCCCAACAGAACCAAACCAAGGCCACAGACATGGAGAGGACATCGAAATTGAGGTCACCATGAGAGCAGGGCATGAGGGCCACAGAATTTAAGATTTTTTTTATCTTTATGCTGATCGATGAAATTGAGGATGATTAAGGTGATGCTATGGATTTCCATTTCAGTCTAAGACTACATGACAGGGCTGTACTCTATGCTTCCTTTCAAAATATATCCCAGCGTCAACCAGGCCCAAGAGATACAGGCACCTGCAGTGTTGGTCAGGAAATTTGAGCACCACTCTCAGAAACGTATCCATTAAGTGGATGAAACTCAACTGTGTGATCCCAGTCTTCCCAACTGAGTCCGCAGCAAACTGAATCTCTGGGTAGGAGCCGTCGGGGCAGAAAAACCCACATGACTCCGATGGGATTCGAACCCATGACCTCCCAGCAGGAGTCCGTGACACTAACGACTTTGCCACGGCCGCTGGTATTGCAGACTGAACTTTCCGCTGGAGGAAACCACACAAGTTTTCAGTTGAAGTGAAAAAGAAGTTTAGTTTTCCTTACAAAAAGAAGTTTAGTTTTCCTGACAAGGGAGCCCTTCCACACACAGATTTACAGATTCCGGTCACCACAGTTTAGTTTAGTTCTTGCGTTCAAACGGCAGGCTGTCTTCGCAAGTTGAAGAAGTGGTAAATGCAAATTACAGTCAACAAAAATTGTTGCAGCCCCTGATTTCTTGAATGAAGTGAAATCTGCTGCACACAGGTCGTTAGCATTAATGTCCGTTTTTAAAGGTGGTCTTGTGGATTGCTCCATGAAAAGAAAAAGGCGATAAGGCGTGTCCAAAGGCCCAGGTTTTACTTATTATCCAGATGCCCAGGTTTTACTTATCTGGAGTGTAAAAACCCTTCAGCTTCAGGGGGCTTTGCCCTCTGACCCCCGACAAAGGCTGTGCCCCTGGACCCTGCCAGAGGGTCTTAGATGACCCCCTGGACCCCCAGGCCTCCTGCTTTTTTCTTTTTTTTTTTTTTTTCTGATTTCACCCATGCATTAGAATTGGACTGCTGACAGTTTTACTGGAATATGACTTTACCACTGGACTGCAGACAGTTTTTACTGACAATGTGACTTTACCACTGGACTGCAGACAGTTTTACTAGAATGTGGCTTTAGCAGCGGACTGCAGACAGTTTTACTAGACTGGACTGCAGACTTTACCAGAATGTGACTTTACCACTGCAGACAGTTTTACTGGAATGTGACTTTAGCAGCGGACTGCAGACAGTTTTACTAGAATGTGACTTTACCACCGGACTGCAGACAGTTTTTTACTACAATGTGACTTTAACAGCAGACTGCAGACAGTTTTACTGGAATATGACTTTAGCAGCAGACTGCAGACTTTACTACAATGTGACTTTAGAGCAGACTGCAGACAGTTTTACTACAATGTGACTTTAGCAGTGGACTGCAGACAGTTTTATAAATAATATGCTGGCTAGAGACACTGTTGGTGTTGTCCGATGGGTGTGTTCACTTTGTTTGTTTGTTGTTGTTTTTTGGAAGGTTTGTATATCATATGTTTACTGGATAAATGGCTCAGGTTCTTCTTCATATCAGAGGTGAATGAGCGTAGAGCTTGTACTTTCACTCTCTCTCTCTCTCTCTCTCTCTCTCTCTCTCTCTCTCTCTCTCTCTCTCTCTCTCCTTCCAACATACGTTTTGTTGAGTGTCTTTTGCAGTGGTTTTCAAAGCAGTTTAAATGGTGATGAGTTTTGTTCCTATTTTGTTTGATTTCAAGTGAGGATGTGGGTACGTTTGTGTGTGTGCATGTGTGTGTGTGTGTATGTGTGTGTGTGTGTGTATTGTAACACTGATCTTGTCATTGCTCTGTTGTTGCTTTTATGGTTTTGCTCCAGAAACGGAGCTTTGTTGATGGCACGCCCACTTTGTTTAGCTGTATCAGTGGAAGAGATACAGTGGTTTAGATCAGGGTAGACGTCAGAATCCTTCATTTCTTGTGACTGATTAGGCTGTGGACTAAGAGATGGCAGGCAGACTGGGAAAGAATGGTGTGACAGTACAGTGTGTAACTGACTCACAGATGAGGAGGAGCTAGATGATTGGGTACCTTACCATCAATCCGTTGGTCTTGTACATCCTATTGTTATTTCCAGTGCTTTCCTTGCTCATTCAGTACTGTAGTGCATGGCCTGTGCCATATGCATTTACTTCAGATGTTTTCACATAACAGTGAAAATACAGTGTGTATGATAATTTTTTTTTATTATTATTATCTCTGTACGGAGATTTGTGATTGCTTCTGCTTTGTGCTTCTTACATTCACTCAAGTGAATTCTGAATTTTTTGCCACCCTGTAACTGACCGAAAACTTTTGTCGGGTTAGTTTTTGAATGTGTCAAGTTAGTTTTTGAATTGTGTCGAGTTAGTTTTTGAATGTTTTGGAAAGTGTCATCAAAGTTCAGAGTTTATCGTGCGAGGTCAGAGCTGCTATTTTGTCCCAACTGAAAGTCATCCAACAAAGTAAATATTTGAAAGCCTATTTTAAATCCCCCTTTCATCTTCTTCCTTTCAGTGAATATGAATTCAGTCTCTGTATTTTTTTTTTTTTCTAAGCAACTCTCATTACTGCACACATTTTTTTTTCAGTTTATGTTGTCTTTTCTGGACTTTTTTTTTAACTGCAGTTGATTAACTTTTAAAAAAATGGGTTCTAAACAATATTACCCCAGATTCCAGATGTGGTCTTACAAGTGCTTCACAAAGCCAAAACGTATTTCATTCAAACAAGGGAAAGAAGTTCTTTTTATTAGTCAACCTTATTGGCCTTATTAATACTATTATTTATCATGAATGCAGCGATGTGGTTTTCAGGTTTGTCAGGTTGACATCAGACCAGACATTGGTTTTCATTCTTGATGTTTCAGAAGAGCGCAACGATTTGCAGATTTTCCATTCCTGTGCCTTTGCCTATTCTAATGGCAAGTTGGCCTTCAATCCTTGTAATATTGATCAAGGATTTTTTTTTTCATAATATATACAAGAATATGTTGTATGAAAAAAAAAAATAAATGGATGAAAGTAAAAAGTTACCACAAAAGTTGCTTTGAGGTTGCTATGGATCATGTACATTCTACTGTGCTTAGAGATAATTATATACATAATGATTTACTTGTGTCCGTGTGTCTATAGGTTGGTTCATAGCTTATAAAGCATAAAGGCGTTGGTAGTTTTTGTTGTTGTTGTTGTTTCTATGAATTGTACAAATGTCAGTGTTCCGTAACCTAAAGCTCAACATATGATTAGTACTTCTTCTTATTGCCAAGGCTTTACCTCAATGATTTGACTGTAACCTGAAGCTCAACATATGATTGGCATACTTCTTCTTTTTGCTATGGCTGTACCTCAATGATTTGACATCTCCACCTTACATGTTGCTTGATGCCTGCCTGCGAGTGAGTCACTCCTGGCACTGGAACTTATTGTTAACAAATATGAATCATGTGACGAGACTGCCTGTGAGATCGATCCCCTCCAGAACAAGCCATTCCTGTTGAATAACAGATACACCTTCTCTAAGTGTACATTTAAAACTTTTTTTTTTTTTTTAACTGGCAAAACAATATTCATTTTCCTTCATGTGTGCCCGCTGCAATGACACAAAGTTATCTCTTAAGTCCACAAACATTGAATTGTTCTGGGATTAGTTCCGTGTTCTTCAGTGTGGAAGTGTCAGGCCTACAGCACAGCTTTTTGGCGGCAGAGCAGGCACAAATACATGGCTCACACACTGCAACATTTACTATTTAGAACCACGGAGTTTGAGTATACCACTGAGAAGCAAAGCCTTCAGAGCTGATCATGACGCTTGCACCACATACTGTTCTGAGCTGCAGGCATTCCCGGGCCATTTATCATAGAAAAATTATTGCACACGAGAATGTGATGGTGCTAATTACCCATCATAGTTAACAGACAACAGGATAAAACGAATATGTATTGCAAGTTCTACATCAAGGGGGAGGCATGGGTTGGGGGGCTATTTCAAAATGAGTAGGTTTGTCACGGCCTATGTGACGTGTGTGTGTGTGTGTGTGTGTGTGTGTGTTCCCCCCTTATTTCTCATCTTCTTCAGCCCTCTAAATGGATCCTTGGCCTGGAGCCTCTGATACATAACGGTCTGAATTCAGCTGCCTGGCAATCTTTGGTGCCAGGTCTTCACCTGGCAAGCAGGGTGAAAGTAGCATCTCATCAACCAGACGCTCTTAAGGACCCATAGCTCCTGGTCCAGGTGTGTAGGGAGTCATGGGGATCCATGCAGTCGAAGCCGTCATTTTAACATAAAAGTCACATATTCACAAAAACATGGTGTACATTTTCATGTGAATTCTTTATCAGTGACTTAAAACCTCCTGTATAACTACAGATAGTCGGGGTTGTAAGAAAATAAGTATGAACCAAAAAAAAAAAAGGAGAGGATAAACAAATCAACAGAAAGTAAGAATAGTGGCAGAGAAAGAAGAGGAAAAAGTAGCGAAATGGAAAATGGTGAATCAAACACATTAAGCGGAGAAAAGAAAAAGAAGGAGTAAAGAAAAAAACAGAAACTGGAGGCCATTTCAAGTTAATTTGTTACCAATAAGTTCCAGAGGTGAATATTTTAAACATTATTATTACTTTCCGCTGTTTTGTTCTATTTTTGCTTAATAAAAGAATAAAACAAAGCTATGGTGTACATGTGTGTGTGTGTGTGTGCTTGTTTGCTTGTGTACATGTGTTTGGGGGAGAGTGAGGGGAGGGGCTTACAGAGAGCCAGATATTAAGATATTCCCCACATTTTACTGGCTGGTTACTAGATCTCAGTTGGCCTGGATTCTTTTATATGGAAGTTGGGAGGATGTATCTTTAGAAAGACTGATCTTGACACACCATTGCATGCATGCATACTTACATTCACTATCAATGTTCTTCATAAAACATTTCTCTCTCTCTCTCTCTCTCTCTTCTCTCTCTCTCTCTCTCTGTGACACAAACTTGCCTGTTAGAAAAAGGGCTCCCAGACAGAAGAGGAGAAAAGTGGAGTCATGTAAACTGAGGAAGCAACAAAACTATATCAACTTCCGTCATCAATGGACTTCTCAAACAAAATCAATAACTTTTCAACAGTTGTACTGGAAGTCGTGCACACACACACACACACACTGAAGGGAGGTAATTTCACAACTACTGTAATTCCACAACTACTTTGTACAGTAAGATTTATGTATTTCCCATTTATCAAGAGTATTTTGGATAAATGACTGAGACAATCATAACATACAGAACAGCTTGATATTTTTTTCAAATCCTTTTATCTTTGTGTCATAGTGTTCAAAATATTCACGCTTTGTCAGAAACTAGCAATTATCTAATACCGAGTTTATTCATAAAACTTTATTGCAACTTTGTGATCTTCACTATTGTGTATTGTCCCTGTAGTGGGAATGTCAAGAAAATTCACCTTAATATCTACAGCCTTCCAAACCTTAATATACAAACTCTTGTATGCTTTGAAAATGGCAATGTTAAAGTTCACAATGGACACACACACACACACACACACACACACACACACACACACACATCAAAGGGAGATAATTCCACAATTAATGTTATTTCACCAAGTTCTACTTTGTACAGGCGGATTTATTTTCCCATTTATCAAGAGTATTTGTTAAATATATGAATGTGACAGTCAACTATGCAGAACAGTGTAACATTCTAAACAGAAAATTTCGCTTTGCCTTTCTGTCATAATGTCAATGTTAAAGACATTATTTACTCTTTGTCAGAAACTTGCAATGATTTGATGTTGGTTCTATCCATAAAACTTTATTGCATGCATACTTGAGCAGAAAACTTGATTACGCATGAGCGCGCGCGCGCACATACGCACACACACACAGGGCAGCACCGATTTTCTTCTTCGCACCACGAGTGACTACGGGACTAGCCTGTGTCGGGGGGGGGGGGGGGGGGGGGGGGGGGGGGGGGGGGGGCGTGAGGCGGCGGGACACTTTGCGAATTACCCAGTGACCTGCACGTCTAGCACGTGAGGGAGGGTGGGAACGCCCCCCATGGGTGCAGAGTGGGCATGGATAAGGCTGTGTGTATGGGGTGAGATTAGACACCGAGGGACCATGTGTTCATACACTGCACGCACACGTGAAAGAATCCAAGGCAGTCAGGGACCTGTCCCTGTCCAAAGTCTCCTGGATAATCCCCCCTTGACAGATCCTCGTTTCCAGTCATGATAAGTCCAGCCAGTCACAATGAACCTTATCTCAAGCACATAAAATCCTATACGACATGATAGTCGCACACTGTCAGTATCTCTGTGGCTGATACACTAAGTAGATAACGGTGAGATACGCCAGACATTCCTCTTAGTTTGTAGACACAAGATTAAAAGGAAAACGATCGGTCAAAAGAAAACCGTACGGAGAAACAGTAATTATCTACAAACAAGCTGGATAGCTTTTGCAGCTATGATTAGATGATTACACAGCCCACAACTCGTAACGAACGGTGCTTAAGATACCGAATCGCTTTAGCGCAACGCGAGAGCACACAGAACAAAGAAAGTGACGTTCCCCCAAAAAAAAAAAAAAAAAAAAAAAAAAAAGATTTTCCAAGTTTTCCCTGTGCACCCAGTACCCACCCAGCACATGCACACGGCAAAAAACAACCAGAAACACACACACACAACACAAACACACACACACAATTAGCATTTATTCTAAACTGGATCAGCGTTTTACGTAGATGAGGCTGAAAACATGGGACTACTGGGTGCCGGTGGGTGGGTAAGGGAGGAGGGGGAAGGGGGGTATGCAGGGGGAGGGGAGGGGGTAAAACGAGATATGGTGTGTGAAGGAGGGGGGGGGGGGGGGGGGGGCGCGCGCTTGATGTGTGTTTCTTCCGCTTCGTCGCTCGTGTTCTGACATTTTAGGACAAAGCCTCCTTCTATCTCCCCTTCGTCGGGAAGGGCCCAGTCCGAGTAGTGTATGATGCAACCCTCAGCCTCGACAAGCCCCAGCAGAGTGGACACGTGCCCGCTGCCTGTCGCAACAAAGAGTCCCCAGACAGTGTGTGTGATGCAATGTACACACTTAGAGTTGATAAGCCCCTTAAGAGAGGACAGGTGGTGATTTCTACCTTTTCGTCACAAAGAGGGTTTGTCGTGATATCCACGTGTTTTACGATACCTTACTGGCGTCAAAAGATGAGAGAGTGCAGGTCTTGTCATTTTATTACTTATCAGGGGAGAAAAAAAACAATTCAACTCCCAGTGCCCACCATTAATCTAATAATCATGCAGCATTTATAAGTTGATCGTCTGTGTATAGTACAATGACATTTTGACGCCAAAATGATAAAATTTAATTTAATTCTAAATTTTTTTTTTAAAGATTTAATTCTAAATTTTTTGCTTCATTTTCTGCCCTCATCATTGCATTTGAAGCCAAAATGGTAATTTTGACTGGATGGTAATTTTGACTGGTTTGGAGTTAAGAGCATAAAAACTGCGTCACTCGGTCACCAAACGAACGGAACGATCAGACGACAGCACAAAAGCAGTGCGTTTCGACTTATTCATACCCAGTTAAATGTAACAGAAATGCATTTTGAGAAAGCTACACTAAAAAAAAAAAAGAAAAAAAAAAAGAAAGAAAGAAAGAAAACAAAACACTGCAGAACTAGACAGCTATATTCATTTCACTTTAAAGACAAACTGTATTTTCCAATACCTAGATTTTTTTTTTCTTTAAAGCTGCCGTGTTTTTTGTTGTATACAGCAGCATGATAGTGAAAAAAAGTAAAGATATTCTAGAACAAACGTAGGTTAATAGGTTATAGCAGCATAAACTATGGATGATATTAATGGAAGATGAGTTTTTTTTTTCAAATTAAGTCAGAGAGAGAGAGAGAGAGAGAGGGAGAGAGAGAGAGAGAGAGAATTTTGACAGATTTTCCCAGAAAGCTGGAACAAGTTTCAGCCACATGAAGGTAAGACTGGAGACACGCTGACTATCCCAAGACTCAGACACCTCGTCAGTGGCTTCCCCACTAAAAGTACAAGCTTAAAAAAAAATACTGTTTGTCACATGAAATGGTTAATTTCGCTGTTTTGTGACTTGTTTCTTCGTTTGGTGTGTGTGTGTGTGTGGTGTGTGGTGTGTGTGTGTGTGTGTGTGTGTGTTCTGTTTTGTTTGCTTGTGCTTTTGGGCCTAATCCTGTACCGTTGCGTTAATCGCTAATTAAACAACAACAACAACAACAGTAACCATGATTCATGAAAACAGTAATATGACATATAAAAACAATAGCCATGACATATAAACAGTAGCCATGGTCAATGAAAACAATAGCCATGACACATGGAAACAGTAGCCATGACACATGAAAACAGTGGCCATGACTCGTGGAAACAATAGCATGACACACGGAAAACAGCAGCCATGACACATGTGCTAGAGAGCAAAAAACATCTGATTAAAAATAAAGGATAGCGTTTGATAGATTGCTCTATGGAACAGTCGTATAATACTGTTTTCACTGCATATAGCTTACTCTGACCACTTAGGCTGACGATCAATTTTGTTTATGCTTTGTGTTATTTCTTTTCTTCTTTTGACGCATTGATGCTTTAGCGGTGTCAAAAATAATTGAAACTGGGCATGGTCATATCACAATTACTTTTTTTCTGCATGCGCACAGTTAACACGAAAAAGAGTGATAAATATTTTTACAGTAGCATATTTTTTTTTTTTAATCTTTTGAGATTAGCATTGTTCCATAACACTTACGATCCGCACGTCTTGTTTAGACTTCGGGGGCGGGGAGGTCACCATGGGGAAAAAGGTATTTCTGTTCTTGTGTGTAGTGTGTTTCTTCCTTACATTTTGGGGGAAGGGGGGGGGGGGGGGGAAAATAATATCCTCTTGCTAAAATATTTCG
>JADBJO010006556.1:0-27500 GCA_016801955.1 Conus betulinus
CTCTGGGCGTATGGGAACACCGAGTGCACTCCACCGGTTGTGAACATACACAAGACGGCCGACCAACCCCGCTCGCCCGTCGCAGGTTCCCCTAGGGGTTTCAGGACGTTCGGGGTCCGACCTACTCGGCCCCCATTTGGGCAACGTCCTCGGTCCCGTTCCTCCGGGGGGGAGGATCTACCAGCGGGACCACGGGTAACCTGTCCCATTCCACTGGGACCCGGCACGCTCCCGGGGGGAAACCACATACCAGGGTCGATTACTATTCCCCCCCCTGCTGCCCAAGGTTACCCCGGTCCCCGGCGAGTCCCTGCACAGTACTCTGGGCCGCCACAGCCCGCTTATCTCCCCGGGGACCAGTGGCTCTATGCCCCCGAGAGGGGACCAGTGGCTCAATACACACACACCCAACCTGAACAACAATTTGGTCGATTGTGGCACCCAACCTCGCAGACTTGGGTCGACCTGGGTCTCCCACCTCGGGCGCGCTGTCCGATCGGCAGTCGGGCTCTCCCACCCCCAGCCCCGTCTGCCGAGCATAGAGCCACGAGGGTCCCGCCATCCCCCCTCCCCCCGCCACCACCCTACCAGGGCGGGACCCTCGCGCACCCGCGCAGTTGCCCCCTGAGGAAGACCTCCCTTCCCAGGAACTTGACTCCCCCCACAGCCTGAGGACGACTACGATGAGGACTTCTTCTCATCCCTTTATGACATCCACACCATTGAACGGTTTTCGACCGGGACTTCGTGTCGAGGGACGCCCCCTCCCCTCTGCCGATCTTGGCCTTCCCTGAGATCGTTGGGCTGCCCCCAGCCCAATACTCCAGACTCAGAATTGTCGCACCTCAGTCACTCACTTCGCTGTGGGGAGAGTCCGGCAAAACGCGCCAGGGGTGCAGACGCCGTCCCCACGCCGGGTCAAGACTTGCCCCCGGCACCCAATGCGGCCCCCTTCGGCGCCCTACTTGGGACCCACAGGAAGCACCCAGTTGCCTCCCTCTTTGCCGACAATCCCGGTTACCAGGGAGTGGGCCATCTCCCAATCAGATTGTCGCTGATACCCAACCGGCATCTTACACACCACTGCAGGGCTGCCTAGCCCCTTAGCAGCTGCTCTTGCAGAGGCTCTTGCAGAGGGAGGGAGGTACTCTGGCCTGGGGGATGACGGCGCCGTCCCAGTGCCTTCGGATACAAAACTCCGAACCACACCAGAACGAACGAACCTCGCTTATTCAGCGACCCCTTTATATGCGACACCTAGTTAACAGGATATCGCATCACTTGGCGGCTGCGGCGGACAGCGCAGCCAGCCAACAAGCCATTTTAATTGTCTGCTAGTGGCTAGAGACGCGGTGCTTGCACGCTTCTCACTCTCCCCGGCACTCAGGGCATCCCTACGATGTGTCCGGGCCAGGATCACTCGCTCTTTGGCGAGGCACTCCACCTAGGCTATGTCTCTCTCGCTCGAGGAACGCAAGCAGGCGGCGTCCTTTGCCCCCCCGGCCTCAGCCACGCCTTTCCAGGCCCCCCAAGCGGGCCACTTAACTCACAGAGGCCTAAACCTAAACCTCGCGCCAAAATTTTTGGTTTGGCCAGCAAGCACGGCCCCGCCGGTGACTGGAGGACACTCCCGTAGTGCGCATGGAGCTGGCCCAACCTGCCCCAGCAAGGCACCCGGCCCCACTCTTCCCCTTCCCCCCCCCATCTGGACCATCGGCTCCCCTGGCGGGCAACCTCTCCCCGGCCGCTGCCAGTGGCGACGTATGGGCCTCAGCCCCTGGGTAGTGTCGGTTCTTCAGGACGGGTTTCGCCTACCGTGGGCTCACCGTCGTCGTCCTCCCCTCATGCGCGCTCTCCTCCTCCGTCCCCCAGCGACACCCCCCCCCCCCACCTGCCCAGGCGGACGCCCTTCGCCTGGAAGTCCTCGAACTCCTCAGAAAGGGGCCATCACACGAAGTTTTCCAGCCCAACCCCGGGTTTTACTCCCACCTGTTCGTGATCCCCAAACCTTCGGTGGGATGGGGGCCCATCCTTGACCTTTCTCCCCTCAACAAGTTCCTCAGACATACCTAGTTCAAGATGGACACGCCCTCCCAGATCAGAGACTCCATCCATCACGTAGATTGGGCTACCTCCATAGATCTGAAAGATGCGTACTTCCAGATCCTTATTCACCCGGCGCGCACAGACGTTACCTCCGGTTTGTCTGGCAAGCTCGAGTGTTCCAGTTCAAAGCTCTCCCCTTTGGCCTCTCCCTGGCACCCTTCCTCTTCACGAAGGCGTTCCGATCTCTCTCTCCCAACACAGTCCCTCGAACTATACACAGACGCCTCCAACTCGGGCTGGGGGGCCCACTTGGGGGACAGTCATGCCTCGGGGATGTGGGACGCACAGATGGCTCGCCTCCACATCAACATATTAGAATTGGAAGCGGTCAGGCTTGGCCCTCCTCCACTTCCAACATCTATCTCTCACCGACTGGTTCTCCTCCTCACGGACAACACGTCGGTAGCCCATTACATCAACAAAGGGGGGGGGGGGGGGGGGGGGGGCTCATCATCGGCCCTCTCTCTACGGACAGAGGCCCCTCCTTCGCTGGTGCCACGCACGGGGAGCCACCCTCCGTGCGAGACACACATAGCGGGGACACGCAACATCCTGGCAGACACTCTCAGCCGGTCAGGACCCTTCTGCACACACAGAGTGGACCCTGAACAAAGCTGACACTAACCACCGTCTGGGAACACTGGTTCAAGCCCATGGTCGACCTATTTGCGACCCGGTACAACCATCGACTCCCCATGTATGTCTCTCCACTCCGGACCCCCCGAGCGTACGTACGCGGTCGATGCGCTCTCCCTCCCTCCCCTGGACGGGGACTCCTCGCCTACGCCTTTCCCCCCTTCCCCATACTTCACAAAAGTGATCAGGAAGGCCAGGCTGGAGAGAGACCCAAACTCATCCTCATAACCCCGTGGTGGCCGACTCAGTTGTGGTTCCCCGGACCTCAGGTCCCTCACTCACGTTCCCCCTCTCCAGCTAGCCCCTTGGTGGGACTTACTCAGACAACCTCGCTCGGGCCTCCCTCACTCCAATCCCCAGATGCTTCGCCTACACGCTTGGCTTCTATGCCAAAATTGCGACCACCGCGATGAGAGAGATGGGTCACGTGGTGCACGGCTAAACTCGGTCCCCTACCTCCTCCCCTCCAACATCCACATAGGCAAGTTCCTATCCCACCAGATAGGCAAATTCCTTCCTATCCCACCTTTCATCGTCTCGAAAGCTCTCTGCTAGTTCCATTCGGGGCTACAGATCGGCCGTAGGCACCACCATCATGACAGCTGGGCGGGCCCATCATTCGACAATAACACTTTTCTCCTTAGAGAGAACTATCTCGGGGGGGGGCCCCTACGGGAAGCTCAGTCCCCTAGGCGCGCGCTCCATGTGGGACCTCTTTCTGGTTCTTGACTCCCTCAGAAACCCCCCTTTCGAGCCCCTCCGTGCTATTCCCTTTGTCATTCTCCCCTTCAAGACACCACCTTCCTTCTCTCCCTGGGCCTCAGCCAGGAGGCGAAGTGGGATTCAGGTCCTCAGTTGTGACCCTCGGGACATCGCCTTTCTCAGAGACGGATCGGGTCTCGCTTTAAGTTCCTGCCTGAGTTCTTAGCGAAGAACCAGGAACCGGGGCACGACGACCTCCTTCCCTGGTTATCCGCTCCCTAGCGGATATCTTAGGCAGCGAAGGCAGCGGGGACATGGACCTATGACCCTCTAGGTGCCTCAGATACTACTGGGAGCGTTCCCACCCAGGGCGTTCCTCTCAGAGAAGCCTCCTTATTTCCATCATCACCCCCAACAACAAGAAAGACATCTCGGCGGGCTCGATTTTCTAGGTGGCTATTCTATACTATCAAATCTGCCTATGCCCCAGGCCCACAAAGACCTCCAGCCCTTTCCCCTCGAGCCCCACGAGGTCAGAGCGTTGGCCATGTCCACAGCGTTCCAGCACTCTGTCCCCGTGTGCCATCTCCTGGAGGCAGCCTACTGGCGTTCGGAGAACCCTTTCATAAACTTTTATCTACGGGACATCCGCATGACCAGGGCTGATGGTTCTAAGGGGGTTTTCATTTGTGGCGGCCAATGCAGCCATAACAGTTAACCCAGGAACCATTAGGGCGCTCGGCCCTCCTCCTATTCCTTTAAATTCTCTGCTATGGTCTGACATGGTATAGTAGTATACGACGCCAAAATGGGGAGTTTGTATATTATACTCCCTGTTTGGCTAAGTATACTTACCATGTCAGACTCTAATGCCCCGCCCTACCTTCCCCGCTAGCGCCAAGGTTCCCTGGGGTTGCCTTGCGCGCAGGCCTCGTTGAATGACGGACAGTACACGATCTTCGGCATCTTCCGTAATCGGAAGTAGGGTGGGCGTCACGTGACTATCTTATGACTGCATTGCCACAAAACTTCGGCCTGACAGAGCTGACTGACAGCCGTTTAATGCTATGGTCTGACATGGTAAGTATACTTAGCCAAACAGGGAGTATAATACAAACTCCCCTCTGACTGATGATATTCTCCGAACAGATTACATTTTTACAAAAAAAAGCGAGGGAAAACTTGGATTGTTTTTTTTTTATCATTGTGTTGAACTGATTGAAGACAGCCTGATGTAGTCTGAGTGTGAATAATGTTATTTGGTGATGATCGCTGTCAAAAGGGGCACTAATTTTCTTTTTCACTTCAGTAGAGATCTCGCTGTGTTTTTGTTTGAGTGTTTACAAAGCTATGATTGCTGTTTGTGTGGTATGCTTTATGGTCGTAGAATATGATCTGATTGTGTGTGAATTGATCTGATCAGCTGTGAAGTGTGTGTGCATACAAAAGCAATGAGTGAATTGAATCAAGTTAATCATCGCATTTTCTTAACCAAGTTTCTTCCTTTTGTGAAATGAGGGCAGCTTTAGTGGTTTATCGCCTCTGGAAGCATGTTATAAACAGCATTGATACCATTCCTTATTGACATAAGCCAAGGATCAGAGTTTGTTGAGAGGCAGTCAGTGAAGTGGATAGTGGTGGCTGCTGTTTCAGGAGAGCCCCAGTTGATGCTGACAGCAGGCCCAGCCAGTATGCCCATGGGAAGGGTCTCCCCGCAGCCTGGCTACGCTGCAGCCCGGGCTATGCCGGGATGCCCGCCGCTGGAATGCCTCCTGCCGGAATGCCTGCTGCTGGAATGCCCCCTGCTGGAATGCCTGCCGGTGGAATGGGTATGCAGGGTGGAATGCCGGCCTATGGCTACAGCATGTAAAGGGTGTTCAGTTCCTGGCTCCTTACTGCAGAGGCCACAATCCTTCCTGTGAGGCACAGTGACTGTTAGAAGACCAGGGGTAAGAGGAAGAGAGAAGGAATGTCTTGGTGTTCATACCACAAGGGAATGAGTGCTGGTTCCAGCTGACAAACTCGGTGGACCCACAGCAAAGGACACAGGCAGGATTATAGTGCTCTGCTGGGAGATGGGTTGCAGATGGAGTAGAGGTGGGGGGAAAAAGGACAGTGGGTGAGGAATTCGCTCACTGCAACAAAATGCTCCATTCATGTTGGGATTTGCAGCAATACATTATGTGCGTGTGTGAGATGGATTTTGCCATGTGTGAACAAGGATAAACAAAAAGTTCAAATGTCTTGAATGGTCTGTTGGCCAGTCCATTGTTTTTTTCTGCAGGCTTGTCTGTCTGCCTGTCTGTACGGGCCTGTCTGCTGTTGTTGACTGTATGTGTAAGAGATGGTGGTGGGTCAGAGTTGTATGACAGGATTCCTGGTTGTACAGGTTTTATGGTACATATGTTGTGTATCTCCTTTTTCTCTCTGCTGTTTGCTTGTGTAGTGCATTGGTGGGGAGTGTGTGATAGGATAAAATTCTTAATATATGTATCGCTGCTGGTATGGAGAGTTCTGTTGATGTGTACTTTACCTGTGGACAGAGTGAAAGGGTGTATTTGTCATGTGTTTGAAGTATGTAGTCTAGTGCATTGTTTTAGAATAGACTTATGTTTCACTTCCCCCAGCCGTCCTACAAGTGCTGGATTGATATAGGCAAATTTGTGTATCTAGCTAGGTTCAGGTGTGATTTATATATCTATATGTGTGTTTGTGTGTGTGTGTGTGTGAAGCAGACACAAAGTGGTGGATGTAAGCAACAGGTATTGAAAGAGAGTTGATGTTGCTGTAGGTTGGATATTTTGAGCAGAGAAGCAGAATTACATTCCTGATGAGTGTATCAGTAGGTGAGCTCGTAAGTAGTCTGTTACATCCTCGGTATGCTACACATCTGTTGTGTTTATCTGGCTAGCTTTGTTGGGAGCTACGTTTTTGTGGATGCTTTTTTCCCTCCTCATACTTTTTTGATAGATTGCCATCTTGCCTAGGGTTATAGGTGTGTTAATATGTCATGTATGTTTATGTGCAGTTGCACACAAACTAAGCAACTCACATTAAAGGTTGCCATGTGTAAGAGTGTGTGTGTGCATATGTGTGTGTGTGTGTCTGTGTTAAATTTCCCAGGTTCAATTCTATGGACTTGAGTTTATGCTTGAAGTGGGTTAACTTAATGTAGATTCACATAATATTGTGGCAACTTACAGTAATCCTTCCCTCTTTATATACACATGTGTCTTGTGTACTTGAATTTTTCTTATCATACTGCTCCAGATTGCACCATTGTTTTATGTGTGTGTGTGGTAGTGAGATGCACAAGTTTAGACATAGGATGTCAGTGCAGGTTTTTGGTGCCGTGTGTGCCCACAGTGTCACAACTGAAGGAGGGGAGAAGAAAGGTGGTGACAATATCACTTCATAGCATCACTCCATGGAAAGGGGTTCTGTCATAAACATGTTTGATTTTTTTTCTTCTCTTTCTGGGCATGGGACACATTGTGTGCAAGATTGGTAGCAACTCTCAGCGCCAGCTCTGAGAGTGAATTTGCTTCTGAAAAAATCCTGTAGTTCTGAGAGTGAAATTGCTTAAAAAAAAAAAATCCTGTGCTTAGTTTGTAGTAGCTTGCTAATATTGTGCTTGCTTTCCAGTGTCTGAGTTTGAATTGTGATCCAAGTCACAATGTGATTGTCGTGTAGTGTTGTTTGGATTTTGTGAACATTTTTTCCTCCTGTTCACACACCTTCACACCGCCCATTGTTCCTCGCGTGAGACCATTAAAATCTGTCCAGGAAACAGTACTGTTGCTATCCATTTCATGTGACTGCAAAGTGAAAAGTTGAAGTCTTGTTTTTTGGTGGAGTTGGAGTTCATTATGCTTAAAAGACAGCATCTTTCAGCATTTCCCACTTCGGGTTGTCGCACATCAATCCTACAGGTTATACAGTTCAGCTAACAGAAATTGTATCGGTGCACATAAACCATAGGCCAGGTACTAGGCATCTGTGCACATCCAACCTCCCCAGTGTATAGATCTGGATTCTTCTTGTTCCACTGACTTGAAAGCCGAAATGGGTCCAACCATGATCTATTTCAAACGGCATAACTGCCATCTGTTTGATGCGGGTATGAGCACATTGGTGATCTCATGGATGATGCCCTGCTGTAACAGAATGTTGAAGAGCGGTGTCCTGATGGGATGATGCTTTGTTACACATAGTGCCTCCAGCCATGGATTGGATTGGAAAGAGGTGTTTGCTGCTGCAAGTTCGTTCTTTGCTTTCAGGGTTGCTTTTTGTTCATTTAGGTCTGACTTCCTGCCTGTCCAGATTAGACAAAGGTTCGGTTTGTAGTGCTGCTTGTGATCAGACTTGTTACAGGGATGCAGTGTTTTTTTTGTTTTGTGTTCATGGTCAAAGGACCAAGTAGACTTGCCTGCTTGTTATGTGTGCGTGTTTGTGTGCATGCACACGCACGCTTGCGCACTTTCTTAGTCTTAAGAGAATCGTCCGTCTATGCAGTAGTGGGACATTTTGTCAGTGTTGATCCATCCTTTCAGTTTGTCAGCAAACAAGGCTTTATTTCTTACCTGGCTGGCTGTGCTGTGCAGCGTTCACATGTTTGGTGTTACTTTGATCATCTTTATGCCTGTGATGAGGTTTGGCTTTTGTTCTGTTGGATTCTGCCGTCGGTAGGTCTCTGTTGGATGACGTGCCACCACCTAAAAGTCCCCCTGTAGTCTTCGCCTGCTGTCAGGTAGCGAAGTGTGGTCTGTGAAGTGTGTCCAGCTGTCGCAGGTTTGTCACATCATATTAGCAGTGACCATGAGGTTTGATTGCAGGGAGAGGATGGCTGGTTGCATGGTGTTGATGTTGTGTGAATGTCCCGCACAAAGCCCCAGAGCATGTTGTTCTTTCTGCAGGCTTCGGTAGAAGAGATGGGGGGGGGGGGGGGGAAAGGGCAGGTGGAGGTGAGTGGTGGGGGAATGTCTGTTTTATTTGACTTTGCCCTTTTCAGATCAATGACCAGGAGTTGTGAAAGATAATCAGGATAAAAGATTTGGGTGATTTTGTGTCAGATGGTACTATTATGTTACGTGTTTATTATTGTATGACAAAACCAATTATGTTGAACTTCTTCTTTCTCTGCCCCCTTTATCATGTTAATCAACTTTTTATTGTTTCGTGAATAATATGTAAGAAAATGTTACATTCATTTTACAAAAGAGTGTTGACTGAGAGAATTATGTTGATTTTATGGGTGATTATTATATGGCAAACGACTGAGTTGGATTTTATGTGTCTGTATGCAGAGAGAGGTGATGTAAGATTGGATTGAGTTCAGTCAGCATACACCCACATTCACTCGCTTTACAGGGAGTGCCATCTAATGGATGACAAAGTAGGGACGCGTCTGTGTTGATAGAGAGTGACCTCCACCTATGGTGAGACGTCTTTTAATCTACTTCGTTGCAGTGTTGATAGAGTGATGTCCGCCTATGGCGAGACATCTTTATTCTACATTATTGCAGTGTCACTAAAAGCAGAAATGGGCAGATGGCAGTCTGGGGAATTCTGTATTGTTGCTAAATTTCTACCTTTCAAAATTAACTTTCTTTTCTTTTTTTTTTTTTTTTTTTGGTTAGTTAGAGGTGATTATTTTGTCGATAAAGCTCAGAGTGGATAACACCTTCTCCCTCCCTGACACCCCTCCCCACCTAAAAAAGCAAAGAAAGAAATCCAAATAGTAGCACATACTTGTGGCATCTAAGGATACAAATAGAACAGAAATGGTATATGTAATTGAAGAGATGTACTGAAATCATTCTTACCCCTGCTGGAACAAACATCGTTTCCTGATTTGTCTGAAAAAGAAGAAAGCTTTGGCTACTGTGGAGACTGTGAACTAGGTGTGATAATGGTGAGAACAGCATTGTGTGCAGTATTTTAAAGCTGGGGGTGATGGCGACCTGCGGACATCGTATGATAACATGTTTGCTCTGTAGGGGCATGCAGGCTGAGGGAGG
This sequence comes from Conus betulinus, assembly GCA_016801955.1. Lineage (NCBI taxonomy): Eukaryota > Metazoa > Mollusca > Gastropoda > Neogastropoda > Conidae > Conus > Conus betulinus. The sequence goes on from JADBJO010006556.1 coordinate 9,465, forward strand.
TCTGCATGAAATTCATTGAATTTTGTTTTTGCAGGGCAATGCATGGGAGTGAACCAACTGTGCAGGTTCACACTCTACAGGGGGGAGTTTGGTCTGTGTTTGGGGGGTGTGTTATTTGGTCTCTTTTTTTTTTTTTTTTTAAATACTGCAGTATACTCCTTTAGAAGAAGGACTTGATGGTGAAGTGGAGGAAGGGAAAAGTAAGAAAGAACAAGTAGAGGGCTCCCTGTAGAGGGAAGTATGTTGAGGTAGATGGTGGTCGTACCACAGGGGTCTGGAGCAGGTCTGTGTGATTTGTTGATGGATCAGGCATGTCAGTATGTTTGTGTACAGTGGCACAGGAAACAAAAAAGGTACTGGAAGGTACAGTGTGTCAGTACTTTGTGTACAGTGACACGAGGTTGGTGTATTGATGTACTAGGTATGTTTGTATCATGTCATAGAGTTGATGTATTCATTGATGAGGTACCTTGTGTACATGGTATAGGATTGATGTGTTTATGGGATCCGATGTGTTGATGCATATCTGCGTGATGGCATAAAGGAACAGTGAACAGATGTAGCTTGTAACTGGACACGGAATTCAATTATAGCACAAGTATAAATGGGGAGCCCGAGATGTGTCACATACAGCATTACAGCAGTATGAGTGTGTCTCACTCCGGATGCCTCCCTTCAGGAGTAGTCCTGCCTGTTAGATCACCATCAGTAAAGTCTGTCAACTCTGTCGCTTGCCTTAAACTTTTTTTTCTGTGTGCATGTATGTCAGTATGTGTGTGTGTGTGTGGTTTGCACATGTACATTCTTGCTTTTGACAGCTTTAGTAGTCTTTAATCTAAGATCTAACGGAATAGGAAACTGAAACAGACGGTCAGGTTTCTTCAGCAAGCCAAATTACGAATAAACACACAAAATGAGGTGCAAAATAAGACTTCTTTAGTACAGTTCAAAACGGACAAGTGAAGATCTTCATATGTAACAGAGACATGAAATCCAAAAAGCAATACACCCAGCAACAAAGTTTGAAGATCTATGTACAGCATTAAGACAAAAAAGTATAGAAAAAGATTGCCCAGCTCCATCATAAACAGTAGAAAGAATGTATCTCGATCCACAGGTTTGTTCAGACAAAGTTACTAGTACCAAAGCAAACCAGATAAATGAACATTGTCAAAAAGAAATAAAGACCGACAAGATAGGTGTGTGTACCCACCTACACAGTATGGTGTTTTCAAAGATTTTTGTCCCATTTCTTGGTAAGTATTGTCGATATGCTGGACGAATATATGTATTAAGGCTCAAAATATTCACCACTCCTGACTGTCCGGGACAACTAAATCTTTTGATGGACAAATGGAAATGCGTTCTCCAGTTGTCCATCAGCCAGCCAGTTTTTGTTGGTGAAAAGGTAACTGAACAGTCATCATGAGTGCAAACCAATCGTGCTTCCCTTTTCCCAGACAAGGCATATGACATAGTTTTATTGATAAAATGTGCTAGGAGCATGCATGTGTTGTGAAATGGTAACTGAACGGTCATCTTGAATGCAAACCAATCGTGCTTCCCTCCTCCTAGACAAGTCATATGACACACGGTGTTAACTCTTTCATTCTTACTTTTCTATGAACCGTTACTTCCTCTTGTTCCTAGATGCTTATAATATGAGTATTCCCTTCATTTGTGGATTTATAGAGAAAAAAAAAGAAGTGTAAAGTGAGAACTGCCACGTATGCAGTTGCAAACTGGCAAGAATAGAGCGGTGACCACTTTCCCATGCTGTAGGGGCCATCTGGCATCCATTCCACTCACAAACACTGCTGTGTGAGCAACCCGGGCGTGACATGTACCAATGACGCAACTCGCGCAAAGTTCAAAGCGCTTACTGCGAGAACTGATTTTCTGGGCTGCAGGAAGGAAAGGAGGGATAATGTGCTACCCGGTTTTCCGGGCTGCAGGAAGAAAGGGTAGGATTTCTGCAAACCGAAAAACCGGGTTGCAGGGATGAAAGAGTTAATAAAATGTGCCAGGAGCATGCATGTCTATGTGCTTGATCAGCCCCAAACCAATAAATTTAATCTCTTTTATTCCTTCTGTCATACGAACGTCGCATGTACACAGCATGCCATCACTGGCAAGTTATCATGGACTTCGGCCTTGAATATTTTGTCATGTCGGCCTAGTTTAGAGCAGCTAGCAAAGCGCCCTGGTTGAGATGCCTCAAGAGCAGGGCATGAAGAATTCTAGGCTTCTTCAGTGCTAGTCAGTGAGGTTGAAAATGATGCCTTTGAGTTCCATTTAAGACTACTTGACAAGGCTGTGCTGTATACTTGCTTTCATGATATATCCTGGCATCAGTTCAGGCAGGAAATTTGAGCATCACTCCCAAAAGATGCATCCGGTAAATGGAAGAAAGCCTACTGTGTGGTTTTCCGTTTGAGCCCATGGCATGCTGAGCTTAGTAGAATCCCAAGGCATACACCATTCAGAGGTGGAAAATCCCAGTGGGAATTGTGCCCACAACCTCGTGGATTGCAATGCTAAATTCTGCACCACAGTGGCTGGTTAGGCATTGGAATTGAAAAGATTAAAACTGCCCCTGTTCATAATTATATGAACAAGTTTCTGAAGACAGAAATCATTTTATAAAAATTCGTATTTTATTTATTTATCTTTTTTTAAGAATCTTTTTTCTTTTTGTTTATTTATTTAAAATACGTTTTGACTTGCGCTGTCTTCTGAGCAGCCGTTTGACTTAATCACACTCATGCAAACCTGTGCTAGAATAGACAGGAACACACAACATACACTTACGTGCACATGCACGCTCACGAGCATGTAACCGCATGCTCACATACATACATGCACACATGCTAAGTTGATGATTAGAAACTCTACATTTTCAATTGTAATTTGATGACTTTTCAATTGTAATTAAAATTTCATTTGGAACTTTATGATGAGAGACCCAACATTTTCAATCTTAACTTTGTGATGGGGAAATCCAAATTTTCAATAGTAACTTTCAGATGAGAAACCCAACAATTTCATTCGTTATATGCACACACACACACACACACACACACACACACACACACACTCACTAGCACTCATGCACACTTGCATACACGTACACACAAAGACACATGCAAAACACACACACACAACACGCATGTACATAAATGCATGCACATGCACACTGGAAAGTAATTGGTACCCTCCCCCCCTTTCCCCTCCACCCTTTCTTCCTTTGATGGAATTCTCCGAAGTGGTGATGGTTGCATTTCAAAAGGTACCTCACCTGTAACCCCATGTGCTACAGTACTCCATTCTTTTCCTTTTTTTTTTTTTTTTTTTTTTTTTTAACAGGGGTTGTGATTTTTGTTCAATATGCTCGGACATTCCACAGACACAGACGATTTTTTCCTCTCAAGATTTCTCACGCGACACACACACACACACTGACATGCACTAAAAAAGAGAATGAGGGTGTGTGCATGTGTGTAAATGCCCACTTTAGTGTGCCTCATCCACCCCGCCCATCCCCTCCATGTCCTCTGTGTGTGTGTGTATGTGCGTGTGTGTGTCAGCGAGTGTGTGTTGGTCTATGTGTAAGGGGCGATTGGGTTACTAGGTACTGCAACCTATACAGGATTTAAAATCCAAACATGGAGGAGGGAATTGATTAGGTGCTGGGTACACACGAAAGACTTGATCCCCCACCCCCCCCCCCCCCCCCCACACACACACACACACACACACGCGCGCGCGCGCTCACTCACACACACACACTCAGGCGATGGGTTCAAAGGTGAGGACGGCCCCTCCCCTGCAGGCCACCCACAGACGACCGTTGATGTCAGTGGTGATGGCTGTGGGCTGGATGAGGGAGGGACACCCCCAACACAGATAACGCTCAAATCTCATCGTCTGTCCGTGGATTGTCACCACATGGATCGCGTCGTTCAACTCATCCGTGATCAGCAGCACTTTCTGGCCTCCCAGAGTGTAAAAACATACATCCGAGGGCAGACAGTTTGCCACTGGAGGTGTGTACGTGCTGACCGCTGTCTCCACTGACCGTTGGTACAAACGGACACGGCGTTGGGGTGGGGACTGTGTAGCATCCTCCACCACAGCGAAGTAGAGTTCTGTGTGTCGTCCACGTCGAAGGCACGGTGACGGCCCACCTGGATTGTGAACTCTGTTTTTGTTTCGGTCTTGATCGGGTTGGTGGATTTCACCGTGACTCTCATTACGTGTGCCTGCCCTGACAGGTTGTTCTCCAGTCTGCAGAGTGCGGCGGTCGGCGATTTACAGAAAGTTGTAAAACAACCAGGGTTGTGAGCAACGTACATGGTCCGTCCCTCAGCGACACGTTTGTAGGACAGTTTGCCCATCTCGTCACCTGCGCCCATGTACAAACACTTCCCTGTGTCTGTAAAGGAATAGCACGGAGCATCCTCCTTCATCCCACATCGCTCATAAGACACATACAATCTACACGGTTCTGAATCACGATGACAAAGTGAAAAGACCTCAACGTCAGGATCCTGAGCACACTGAAAGCGTTCTGTCACCCTCATTTCAGGCTTTGTCTTCTTCATCTCCATCTTGCGCACGCTGCCCACATAGTCACGTGTTGTCTGTATCATGACGTCAGTGCTGACGTTAAAGTGAAGAACGGGTCTAGGGAGGAGGCTTTCTTCACGTGACGTCAGAGCGTGTATCACCTCCTGGCTTCCACGCCCACTTTTCATCTCTTTGGCGGCATCGATGACGTCACTGGCTGTGCCAGAGGTGATGGTGTCTGTCAACTGTTGTTGAATATTCAAGAGTTCAGCGATCTCGCTTTCTCGTTGTTCTATGGCACGGTCAACGAACGTGTCCAGGTCTTTGTATATTACCCCGCAAAGAGTTCAGCTCTTCGGCCATCTTTTTGTCAGCAGCAGCCACAATGATGGCGTGTCTGTTTCGGATGCTCTTCTCCACTGCTGCTCTTTTCTTACCACGTGACTGTCTGTCTTCCTGCAGAGACGTCACACCTTGGATCATATAGGTGACGGCATTTTCCAGACGCTGCTGATCTGCCCGCAGGTTTTCCTTTTTCACGACAGCTGCCGAAGTCAGATCGTCTGTTTCATGACGTTCATGTTTCGTCAGTCAGCTTACAGTTGAGGCAGATGGCTTCATCGCACTTGACACAGTAAAACTCCAGTGTCTTCATCTTGTGGACCTTGCACATACCCTGTGCACCAGGTTCCTTCTGAGGGGCTGGAAGCTTGATGTAGAAATTGGTCGGCAAGCTGGACACGCCACCTGCGGGTAGTGAGGTTGGCATGCGACAGGACGGGCAGGGAAGGTAGCATTTGGGTGATCACCAGCGAGATCTTCAATGCAGCGGGCCACAGAAATGTGTGGTGACACGGGAGAAATTTCGGGTTTCCGTAAGTGTCCAAACACAAGGGGCAGACATCCTCTCCGCTGCTTCCTGTTGCCATGGTACCTGATGGTTTAGGATGTTCTGATGTCTGTCACACACACACACACACACACACACACACACACACACACACACACACACACACACCTATATACATAAAAGCTAGCAGACAGATAGATAGACAAACAGATAGATAGATCGGTAGACAGAAAGACAAACAGACAGGCTGGCTGGGCAGCTAGAACGATATGAAAACAGACATTCACACAATTGGGAAATCCAATATGATAACAGCCTTGTCTGACGTGTGTAGATGTTGTTGATTGTGGAAAACAGGTACAGTAACTGCAGTCATCGTGCTTGCGTACGAAAATATGCGTGTATGCACATGTGTGTGTATGGACCCATGTGTATGATTGTACAAAGCTGTCTGTTCGACAGTCCATGAGTCTGTGCATGTATGTACTAATGTAACTGTGAGTATTTCTTCCTCGGTGACGTTAGCCTACTGTGATGAGAGAGGAGTACACTCGAAGATTATGGTTGATTTTTTTTAATGGATACGTTAAAAATAATCTGTGTAAACAGGCATATTGTGCTTTGCAAAAAAAAACATTTCAGTATATACACGTACATATATATTCATAGACAGATAGATAGGTAAACAGATAATTTGTGCATTTCGAAAACCGTTTCAGTATTTGTACACATACATACATATTCATAGACAGATGGATAGACAGGTAAACACGCAATTTGTGTATTGCAAAAGCCATTTTAGTATATATACATATCATATATATTCATTGATAGATAGACAGACTAGACAGATAGGTTCACGTAGCTTATTACAGTCTTCCAATAATGTAAACATGTCAGGCAGCGTCTGCCTAAGAATGATCCACAATCTGGCTGGCTGAGGTCATCCACGTTGGTAGCCTACAGTGGTTCGACTCGGCCAACTGACCAGACTACTTACTGTGAGTTGGACAGTGTTCACGTTTGGGAAGTTTTGAGTCTGACGTAAGCAAGCGAGAGGCGATCACGTGTGCTTGATCGGAGTCTGTGGGGCGCATCTGTTTCAATGCAATGTTGGCGCAAAATTGTCTCCCATAAAAAGTTCTAAAAATGATAGCGCTAATGTGTAAGATTCTATCTACCTACCTATCTATCTGTCTATCTATTTATCTAAAACACACACGCGCGCGCGCGCGCGCGCGCGCGCACACACACACACACACACACACACACACACACACACACACACACACACACACACACACACACATTGAGGTACTAACTGTTGTCTTGTTTTCCTGAAAAAAAACAGGTATCAACACAAAAAAACGTCTCTCATGATGAAAACAGCTCTGATCTGTCTTTACCATGACAAACACATACGGGTTGGCAAAATAGGGAATAATCATAGTAACTGTTTTCCCTGCATCGAGGAAAACTAGTGAAAAGATGGAGAAACATCCATTATCGTGAAGATCTCAACTGTTTTTTCCCCGCATCGAGGAAAAACTAGTGAAAAGATGGAGAAACATCCATTATCGTGAGGATGCAACTGTTTTCCCAGCGATCAGAACTCTTTCCCCTGTTTGTACCGGAAGCTAATTGCTGTTTTCCCTGAGGATCACAGTTATTTCCCCTGTTTTTCTTCGAGATAGTAATTCTTGTTTTTCCTGAAAGTCAGGTATTATCGCCAGGAAAACGTCTCTCATGAGGAAAACAGCTATGATATCTCTTCACTATGCATGACGAGCGCGCAAATGGGGGTCGGCAGCATAGGGAAAGTGGTATGTGATCCCCCCCATGGCAGGGCACACGGATCTGAATGTCTTTGAAGGTGATACGCCAGGGTGGTGGCGTGGACGCCCCCCAAAAGGGTGCAGCTCTTTACTAATGTGTACCTTGACATAACACCACCACCACCTGAACCCCCACCCCCACCCCCCCCCCCCCCCACCCCCCCTCCCATCCAAAAAATTCCTGTGTAGATCTGATTCTAGCGGGAGCTTTGCAAAGGACTCAAATCGTTCACATTCACATGGCAATGTTCGCCAGGGACTGTCAAAAACGGAGACAAAGACAAAATATCTTCCCTGAAAAAAAGGAAAAAAAAAACCAAAAATGAAACACACACGCGCGCGCGCACACACACACACACACACACACACACACACACACACACACACACACACACACACACACACACACACACACACACACAAAACACCAAAAGAACAAGCAAAAAACCCAAAACAAAATCTATTATGCACATAATTTATATCCTTGATCGGAATCCGCACGCCTTCCTTTGTAATACACCTCTCCTCCACACACACACACACACACACACACACACACACACATACACGCACGCACACACACTTTTATACGCTACACACAGTCGGGGAAAGAAGACATCCACATCCATTGACAGACGATAACTCTGGCTGCATGCTAATCCAGGCAGGTATTACACACTGTTCACTATTGCATGCGAAAGACGTACGATTTTTGTGAGTAGACTCTTTTCCTAAGAGTCGAACAGCTCACAGTACTTTAGTGCCTTAAGGTTTGTCTTTTAGTAGCGAGGGACTAGGGTATTTCTTCGGCCAGGAAAGATGTAACATTTAAAAACGTAGTGAAACTCATCTCCCAGCCCTGACAAACCACACCATCATTCTTCACTACGTATGTCACAAAATCGCCCTCTTTGAACTGGTAATTCAATTATCAAGTGTTCTGCGATGCAAAAGTGCCAACAATGACTACTGTGGTAATACACATCGGTAGTTTTGTGGATGAAGACATTTATAAATAGTCAACCATTATGAAACTGTTTGATTCATTTGTATTAATGTCACTCATCCCTTGCTGAATATTTTAGTCTGTCAAATAGCAAGAACGTTTAATTTTAAGCCGGTTTACAGAGAAAGTTCATTCAAAATGATCGTGACAAAATCCTGGACGCCCTAAAGCGTATGCTAGTTTTTCAGTCGAGCACGAGGAAACTGGTGGATAGAGAATACGATCTAAGGAAACAGTACAAAGTACTGGACAATCTGTTAACATTTTTTGAACCCACAACCTGAAACCATTAGGAAAACATTCTACTTTTAGCATACACTTCTGGTGGAAACTGACTTAATTCACATAAATAATGTCTGTGGGGGTTGATTCATTAAGTTTGAAAATAATTTGACAGTCAAGGTACTGGTGTTTACTAACTAGGTTCATCATATAAAACACCATACTTCACATCCATATAACAATATAGGCACAATCATTCTTTCTAATAATTGCATCTGAATATCCCGTGGCAGCATGAGTTTTCCGGTATTTTCCTATAACTACAAGCATGGCTATATAGCCTTATCATACAGGTGATATTGAATTTTGTTTTCGTAATTCAAGTATACCCCACTCCTGAAATCTGAAAACAACTTTCACGCTTTCTCCATGATTAGTAAATACAGGTAGCCTCTATGTCACCTCGTGAAAAATAACTTTGATTTCGTTAACGTTTATGTTCATTTTCCATAAAACACAATATCACAACCTTTATTCATTGCTTTCTGCAAGTCCTCAGCACTCTCAGCAGAAATGGTTGAGTCGTCTGCGTATAACAATGAACACATTTTCAGCATCATACTTTCATTGACATTTTCACACAAATATGTCTACATGTTGAAGTCATACAATGGAGTCATACTATTGATTTTCTCCTTAAAAGATTTATGGATATAGTTTGAATATACTGCAAAAAGTAGTATTCAGTGATATGTTCTAGCCCTGGAAGACCCCAGCAAAACATAAGAAATGGTCAGGATATTGGCTGCCAAATTTCAAAAAAACTTGGCATGAGCGTAAACATCTTTGGAAGCATTTAAGTTTTACCATGAATACTGGTTTTAAAATGCTTTTGCCACGACAAGCTTTTATGAACTTTACCAAAAGCGTTCTCAAAATCAGTCTAAAGATAATATTATAAACAAAAGCAATAGTCCTCCAAAGGGAAGAAAACATAATAGAAAAATCACAATGCCACTCTTCTTATATTTCGGCCACGTGGCCTTTTTCAAGAGAAAAAAAAAAAAAAAACGTGATGTACATCTTTGGCAACTGGTCAGAGCAAAGAATTGACGTCATACATATATTACGCAAAATTATATATTATTATTCTTTGCTCTGACCAGTTGCCAAAGATGGACATCACGTAGTTGTATTGTTTTTTTTTTTTTGTTTTTTTCTCTTGAAAAAGGCCACGTGACCGAAATATAAGAAGAGTGGCATTGTGATTTTTTCGATAATATTATAGTTTTTTTTTTCTCCGGAGAAAAAGAAATCAGCAATACAACTGAGCATAAAAAACATGATTCACGGTTGAGTGGTTTGCTCTAAAGCCAGCCTGTTCAGGGCCAACGGTGGCATTTTCATCAAAAAAAAAAAAAAAAAAAAAGACGATTATCAAGGACGCTTGCGAACAATTTGACAACACATTTAAGAACGGTACTACCACGATAGTTGCTAAGGTCTCTTCCGTCACCCTTTTCTTTATAAGAGGATTGAATAATGCCAATGACCCAGTCCTTTTTTCTGTCACATCTGTGCACCTCAGTGGCATTGCATTCACGCCGCTCATTCCGACCCCCCCCCCCCCCCCCCCCCCGCCGCTCCCTCCTTCACCTTCCCCCCCCCCCCTCACCCCGAACCACCCCCGCCCCCGAACCCCCATCCCCAACTCCCGTTTCCGCAGCCCGGCCCGACCCGCTGCAATGTCAAATCGTCATGAGGCAACCCACCAGAGGAGACACTGCACTGCTGCCGAGTCACTTGGGTGGTGTTCAGTGGCGCCTGTCCTGATCAAGCATAAGCAGGACACCGCCTACTACGCTCCCTACTGAAGACAATAATTGCTTAGTCGCGGAGCCAGCTTGAGTGAGCTCTCCCTCTGGAAGGCGCCGACGCATCCATTCAACAACAGTCCCCATGATTTTGCCGATACCGGCGATCGCGAAAGAATCAAAACAAGGTGACAGACGCGGAGAGGCAATCAACAGAATTTGAGACTTTTAAAAAAACATTTTCTAAAGCTAATTGATGAGGATGATGAAGATGATGCTACAGATTTCCATTCTGGTCTCAGAGTGCGTGACAGGGCGGTACTCTACGCTCACTTTCATGATATACCCCGGTGTCAACCAGGTCCGAGAGATACAGACATATGCCGTGTTGGTCAGGAAATTTGAGCAACACGTACTCTCAGAGACGCCTGGATGAAGTTCAGTTGTGTGTTCCCAGTGTTCCCAAAGCAAAGTTGGGTAGCAGCTGGTTGGGACAGAATACAATAGCCTAGCCCTTTGGTTTCCTGGGGTGATGAATCACAGTGAGGAGGTAGAAGAAGCACAGTAAGTAGTATTTTGACATCATTCCATGAACGATCAGTAATAGGACCCCCTTCCACCTCTACGCCTCCCACCTCTTACACCCCAGGCCCTCTACACATATCTTTTTCTCCCCCACACGTTGAAAAACGAAATGTCTGGTAATGTTCACCTGTCGGCAGGGGAAAAAGGAACGGGGCTCCAAATGGTGGGAATTGCTCCGGGGGCATTTTTTGTTTAGATAGCTGTGCAAGTGATCCGCTACACCGTACAGGTGCGCGTGACGTTAATGCAGGAGATGTGGGGGTGGAAGGATTAAAGCGCACACCGTTTTCCCTGTTGCATTTACTTCCTTGTTGGCTGTTCATTAATTCCCAGCAATCCTATTCTCCACCACACTGAACATACGCGTGCGCACCCCCCCCCCCCCCCACACACACACACACACACACACACACGCACACACACACACACAAGCGCGCACACAAGCGCGTACAGAGAGAGAGAGAGAGAGAGAGAGAGAGAGAGAGAGAGAGAGAGAGAGAGTTTTACATTTTGAATTAACCTCTTATGTTGTTTTAGTCTCAACCATCTTGTTATGAAGGTGGATTTTGTTTTGTTTTGTTTTTGTTTTTTTTTTTTTTTTTTTTTTAATTCGTGATTTGTACCAAGCTGTTTATGTTTCATGTTCTGTTCTTCTGTTTGCAGATCACCTGCTTTTATGACTCTTGATTTAATACCACCTGTTTGTACGCTATCTCACCTGCATAACCACCAGTCGTCCACATGCTTAAAAGATACCCGGAGTAGTAATACTTGCTGTGTGGCAACAGTCGTACCTTGTCTCTAGATCAACCTTCAAAAAATCTTCCATGGTTCTTCAAATTGTTCATGATGACTTGTGAGATTTTGGTTTTCAATGATGTGGAAAATATCAGAAAAGAGATGACTTCTGCTATCAGGTTTTTATTATTATTTATTTCTTTTTGCTTGTTTATTTTACTCAATTTTTATCTGTCAAATACACATGGTTTCGATTTCACATACAGGAGGAAAAATGTTGTGTACACCGTTGCGCCAGCCTCTGCGTACGTGACTTAAAGGGAAAAGTTGCTAAGATCTCCTCCTCAATCCCGTCACTGATTGTTTTGACGTGTGTTTATAAAACCAGACCCGCCAGGGCGACAAAGCCTCTGCCACACTTGCCAGGATCACAAAACATCTTTCGCACTTGTCAGATGACAAAACTTTTATCAAACACGTCAAGATGATAAGACGTTCATCACACTTGTCAAAATAAATTAACATTTGTTACCCTTGTCAAGATATTGAAACATCCACCTCATTCATCAGGACGATAAAATATCAACCACACTTGTCAGAATGACAAAATGTCCAGCATATTTGTCAGAATGACAAAACGTCCAGCACATTTGTCAGGATGATACAACGTCCAGCACATTTGTCAGAAAGACACAACGTCCAGCACATTTGTCAGAATGACAAAACGTCCAGCACAATTGTCAAGATGACACAAAGTCAGCACATTTGTCAAGATGATAAAACATCAGCCACACTTGTCAATGATGACAACAGATCTATGTCAATTATCAGAATGACAAAGCACCCGTACCATTTATCAGAATGACAAATCATCTCTACCACTTATTAGAATGACGAAACATTCGTACCACTCATTAGAATGACGAAACATTCGTACCACTCATTAGAATGACGAAACATTCGTACCACTTTTCAGACTCACGAAATATTCCTACTACTTGTTAGAACGAAAAAACACACAGCTTAAATATCTTGATGCTATACTTATTTAGACATCACACATGAAACAAAATATACTTATGTAACGGTAAGTTTATAAATATTCAACGATGTAACTTTTTTGCCGTAACTTTCATAAACTTCGTAGCTAATCCTGTATTCGATTCAGCTATAAGCCAGGGAAGCTTTTATCTTACCAAACAACACTGTTGTAAAGAACAAAAATGCTAACAGATGTTTTGTACAATACCCTTGTTGTCAAAGTTCCTGTCCAAGACCATCCTTCAGGACAACAGCGTAGTGAAAGGTGGAATTTGAAAACCATTCTGTATGGCAGAGCTTAATGAAGAAGATGGAGGTCTGAAGACCAAGCGGCATAGTAAAGCTTAATGAAGGTGGTGGAGGTCTGCAGATCATTTTACAGGGTACAGCTGAATGAAAATAGAGATCTGAAGACCACCCTATAGGGTACATGTGAATGAAAGGTTGAAGGCCGAAGACCATTCTATAGGGTATAGGTTAATAAAAGGTGGCGATCTGAGACCATTCTATAGGGTATAGGTTAATGAAAGGTGAAGGTGTGAAGACCATTCTATAGAGTATAGGTTAATGAAAGGTGGAGATCTGAAGACCATTCTATAGGGTATAGATTAATGAAAGGTGGAGATCTAAAAACCATCCAAAAGGGTGTAGGTTAATGAAAGGTGGAGACCTAAAGACCATTCTATAGGGAATAGGTCAATGAAAGGTGGAGATCTGAAGACCATACTACACGGTACAGGTAAATGGAAGGTAGGAGTCTGAAGACCACACCACAGGGTACAGTTTAAGGAAAGGTGGAAGTGCTAAGAGCATTCAACAGACTTACAAACTTATGAAAGGTGGAGGCCTGAAGTTGACCTCGCAGGGCACAGATTAATACACGGTGGAGATCTGAAGACCATTCTTCAGAGTTCAGGTTTATGAAAGGTGGAGACCCGTAGACCATTCTTCAGAGCACAGCTCAATGAAAGGTGGAAGTCCAAAGACCATTCGACAGAATAACAGCTTGTGAAAGATGGAGGTCTGATGACCATCCTATAGGGTACAGCTCAATGAAAGGTGGAGTTCTGATGACCATCCACTCGCCTGTTCCACGTTCGCCTCCTCTTAGATGGCGCTGCCACCCTCGACTCTTTAGCATGTTTCGCCCACCCACCTGTCCCGTTTCATCTACTTAGTGTACCACTTGTGATTTTCAAACGCTTTTGAGACTGACTAAAAGGACTGGAGAGGCATTCACGCCCCCCCCTCCTCTCTCTCTCTCTCTCTCTCTCTCTCTTTCGTGCACGCGCGCGCGCGTGTGTGTGTGTGTGTGTGTGTGTGTGTGTGTGTGTGTGTGTGTGTGTGTGTGTGTCTGTATGCGCGCGCGAATAAGGTATGTTACTGAGCAGTTTTTTTCAATCACTACCTACTTAACAAACTGAAAAAAATGGTAGATATAAGCTGCTGTACATCATTATTTACTAATGAATCTTACAAATGGAAACATGTTATGCTACCACATAAACATAAACGGAATAGAATGTGTGTATCTGCATGCCGGCATGCAAGGTGTGTACCTACATGCATGCAAAATGTGTTGTTGAGTTTTTTTTCTCACTATTTAACCCCCCCCCCCCTCATCCCCGTTCTCTCTCTCTCTCTCTCTCTCTCTCTCTCTCTCTCTCTCTCTCTCTTTGATAAACAAAGGACAAATGTTTTATCGAGTACCTAGGCTCACTGGTAATAGGCGAAATGGGATCACGAGTTCAGGTACAGAGAATAGGTGAAATGGAACAGGCAAATCAATAATGGGTGAAATGGGAATCGGCGAATCGAAAGTAGGTGAAATGGGAAAAGGCGAACCAATAATACGTGAAATAGGAATGGGCGAATCGATAATGGCTGAAATGGGAATAGGCGATTCGAGAATAGGTGAAATGGAAATAGGCTAATCGAGACTTGGTGAAATGGGAATGGGCGAAATCGAGACCTGGTGAAATGGGAATGGGCGAATCGGGAGTAGACGAGTCGGGTAGGGACGAAATGGGATGACACCGACTGAAGCAATCCTGCATGGACAAGGTGAAGGACACTATCAATCACAAACCTCAAGCATTTTGCCTGTGACTGACCACCGTAATATGAAGATCCTAGCCGCCCCAACATCTGTAATGGTACTTCCACGATTTAACACGAAGAAGAAGAAGAAGAAGAAGAAGAAGAAGAAGAAGAAGAAGAAGAAGCTGATGATGATGATGATGATGATGATGATGATGATGATGATGATGATGATGACAAGTGATAAGAGTTAAAACGACAAATAGAAAAACAGATTGTTTACCTGTTGCCCGAAGACCACTGAGTTCAGGTGATCACATCGTTTCCGTTTGATGAACACAGATGTAATCAGATGGGCTGTTATATGCTATGAAGACAGGTGTGGCCACATGGGTTGTTGGCTAGGGACTAGCTTGGATAACCAGCTGGGGACAGTCTAGAAGTGCTCATGGGCCCAACCTTGGTTCTAGCTTGGCACCCTAGCTAGTTCTACATGGGCCCAACCTTGGTTCTAGCTTGGCACCCTAGCTAGTTCTACATGGGCCCAACCTTGGTTCTAGCTTGGCACCCTAGCTAGTTCTACATGGGCCCAACCTTGGTTCTAGCTTGGCACCCTAGCTAGTTCTACATGGGGCCCAACCTTGGTTCTAGCTTGGCACCCTAGCTAGTTCTACATGGGCCTATCCTTTGTTCTAGCTTGGCATCCTAGCTAGTAAATACTAAATAAATCTTAAATAAATGTTAGCGAACCGCCAGAGAGAAAACGTGGACAAACGAGACACAAGACAACAACACACGATGCGTTTCGACCTCCTAGGTCTTCTTCAGGCAAGACATAAACACTGTGTGCCTGTGCCGAACGAATTTGTCACTTAGCTTATATCTCTTCAGCGAAAGGTAGGCAGGCGTTGATTCAACGCTGAAGAGATCTAAGCTAAGTGACAAATTCGTTCCTTTTCATTGTCCTGCTTGTTTGTTGTGTCTTGCTTGAAGAAGACCTAAGAGGTCAAAACGCATCGTGTTTTGTCTTGTGACTCTCGTTGTCCACGTTTCTCTTGGCGGTTCGCTAACATTTATTTAAGATTTGTTTGGATTTCCGCCTGCAGTTGTCTCACTTTGCAACTAGTAATGCTAGTTCTAGCACGGCTGACGCTGGCCTTCTATAGCTAGTTCAATGATGGGCTGTATTGCCATCATCATCATCTACCTCATCCTTCTCCTTCACCCGTGTCGCCAGTGGGTGCCATTGTCTCCCAAAGTCACACATCTTCTCCAAGTCTCACAATTGAGACATCTGTAGGCAACTTCAAAAAACACACACACCAGCAATGTTGTTGAAGTAGGATGTGTGCAGTTGTCCCTTTCTGAACTTTGCTTAAACTTTCCCCTGCATGACTGTTGACATCAATCCTATCTTTGTGTTTTTGATCACATGGCCTACATGTTTCAGTTTTCTTCTGTTGATCCCTGTGAACAGTTGGTGCTTAGCATTCAGTTCATTTAACATGCTGTGGTTTGTTCTTGTGTCTGTCCATTTGATTCTGGAAAGTCGTCCGTAGAACCTCTTTTCTGTTGCATTGATTATATTTTCTTCATCCTTTCACAGTATCCAGGCTTCACAGCCATTCTGTTTGTTGTCCACCATGAAATTCATACATACTCGCATGCACGCACACACGCATGCACGCACACACACACACACACACACACACACACACACACACACACACACACACACACACACACACACACACACACACACACACACACACACACACACACAACATCAGTTATTATTATGGGAGCAATTCAGGTAATTTTATTGAAAATTCTCTTAAATGCATTGAGTCACACAATTTCTGTGTTGGCCTCTGCCGGGTCGACCACAACCACCACCACTGTGTTTTGGCTTACTTTTGCCACCTGGGGGACACAGTCCCTCCATGTGGCCAGCCAATCGCTCATGTACGTCTTCATCAGTAATGTTCGTTTTCATGCCGCTCCATAATCAACATGACTTTCACATAATTCAGAGCTACATAAACAAAAAATGCCAACATGCAGCAGCAAAAAGTACAAAATTCTCTTCATTCATTTCACCTTCTCTAAATCATCGTTTATAAGAATCACAAAAACCTGAAAGTGTATCAGTATAAATGTCGTTTTTCCCAGTTCTCAACTTCATTGGTGCTAAGTTCTGTGGCGCTATCAGACTTATTACCACCAACAAGCCCATCAAGTCCATCATTTGTATCAGAAGCACTACTGTCTGTGTGATCAGTATGATTATTACGTCTAACAGGAGTGTCAATTGAACATCACGACTGTCACTAACAGAGTCCGAACACAAAGGACTACGGAGAAGTGGCGGCTATCGATCTGAATCAAGTTCAACAGAATCACACACAAAAGACAATTTTTGCGCTTTGGCTTCGTTTTCGCCGAAAATCACAGCAGCCTGATCACAGGCTTTCAAAGTCTCAGAAAACAAATTTTCGTATACGTCTGTTTTTTTCAACCAGTACGAAGACATGTTTAAAAAAAAAAGAAAAGTACAACAGCTACCTTTTAAAAAATGGAGAAAAGGTCCAAAAAGCCCACTGTAAGTGACACACGTGTTCACAGCTGCTGCTTTGCACCGGCGAACAAAGAACGGCAAACGGCACGACTCCGGTCAATGAAAAGTGTCGACCACCACACAAAATTCCGGATCGGAAAATCTCATGTAAATACGAAAAAAAAAAAGACATAAAACAATCAAAACATGTGCAACATTCTCGTGTTTTTCTCATCATTTCTGGTTACGCAGCTAGAATACTGTAGAATGTGAAACAAAAGAAAAAACATAAAAGAAAAAATGGAATTGAGATTTGCGCTAAATATAGGCCAGTTTGGTTGGCCTGATGACTCAGCGCATTATGGGAGGTAGAGCGCGCGCGTGCTAGGGTGGCAGGCTAGGGCTGTGCTAGAATCTAGCTTGGTTCCCTAGGTCAGCACTTGCTTGAGTGACGGGGTAGTACCTACCTAGAATCTAGCTAGGCACCCTAGGTGCAGCACGCTGCTTGGGTGGCATGCTAGTGCCAAGCTAGAACCTAGATTGGGTTCCAAGACAAGCGGATGAGCCTAGGATATCTAGGACAACCGAGCTGGATCTGGCTAGAATCTAGGTGGGCCCTAGGAAATAGCTGACAAGGAAGTAAGCCTCGGTGTCCACTCAGTTAAGGTGCTAGTCGTGTCTTTGTTGGAAATCAGAGCTATGAATAGAATGTGCTTCCCATTGTGCAACACACACACACACACACACACACACACACACACACACACACACACACACGT
>JADBJO010006556.1:32500-77500 GCA_016801955.1 Conus betulinus
TCAGTTTTTAATGCGGAACTTACTGCAATATTAATGGCGTTAAATTATCTTCTAAATTTCCCGCGATCTGTGTTTCAAGTACTTTTTTTGTGTTGATTCGAAGTCTGTGCTTCAGGCACTGAAATCATCAAAACTGCAGAACAGATCAGAAATGATAATTGAAATTAGCAATTTGATTCATGCTCTTCTGTACAAGGCACGACAATTACTTTCTGCTGGACATCGTCACATTGTTTGTTTTATAACGATAAAGTAGACAGTGCTGCAAAACAAGGTGCAAAAGGTAGTTCAGAGTCTCTCAGGATGAATTTTCCACTTTCGGTTCAAGAACAATATAGTATAGTGGAATCATTTGCTTGGAACCATTTCCAGAATTCCTGTAAAAAGTCTCATAAAAGTTTATTTACACAGATTTTAATATTGCAAACTTAAAAAACACCGTCCCACATCAGCAGAAAGTTATCGTTCCTTATGTATAGGTGGAAAGTCGATGCTTTTTACAACAAAATTTAGTAAAAATGCCTCTTGTGGTTGTGGACAGAGCATCACAGTTTATCATAATTATCTCATGTGCCGCTATCAAACAAAATATTATACCCATATGCTTCTGCATATACAATTAGAAATATTTTGAATCGCCAGTATTAATCTATGAATTTATTGTTTCTTTATCAAAGAGTCCAATAAGTATGTACTTATAGTTTCTTACATTTATTATCTCATACTTATGAGGTTACTTTTAAGTGAGTTAATCATTACTTCTAAATCCACATACGATATGCGAAAGGACAATCTTCATCCGTCAACTACCTCTCACTGTTCTCTCCCATATCAAAACAATTTCTAGTTTTCTAGATTTAATGTGAGGGTTTGGTTTATTTGTTTATTTATTTATTTTTGTGATGATGAGGTGTCCCCCCCCCCCCCCCCCCCCCCCCCCCCACCTCCCCCCGTCTAATATAACCTAGAGTGGATAGACGTTAAATTTGAAACAAGGGCTATCAAAGAAAGACAACCATTGGTGTTAGCAAACAATCTTGGAGAATAGCTTCCCTTGACACACATTTCTGGATTTCCTCCTTTGTTGTGGATTGTGATTGACAGATAAATCGACAGATAATATTTTCGTCGCGGGTAAGGATGTGTTCTATCACCTTCCAACCGATATCCACACGTATCTAGACTGGTTCTGGATATTCTTTGATACGGTGCGCTTTGGGCTTGTTGTCGGGGTGAACTTGACTTTCTCTCAAAGAGACATTGGAAACTGAAAGTTACGTTGTTCTTATTTTTAGTAGGGGGAGGGGGACTGCGACTAGACTGTGTGGAAGCAGTCGAAGTTCTGAATTACATGCACTTTCATTTCTTTTCTTTTTTGACAATCGAGTGGATGTTTATCAGACGACCACACCAGATGCAATCTATTATTTATCTCAAATTCTGATTCCGTATTTTTTTAAAATTCGAAATCGATTTTTTTTGAACGAGGAAGTTAATGGTTTAAGGGGCGGGAAGTGTTCCGTCGGAACCCCCTTTATCCAACTGGTGTTTTTGTTTCTCGTGCTTCCGAGTCAGTGACAGTGTAACGTGCTAAGTTTCTTTTTTCTTCTCTTCCATTACTTAGCTTGATAATGACAGAGAAAGTGTGTGTGTTCATACTGGTATTTTTACAGTGGTATGCAAAATTTTTGAGGGTATACGTAGAGATTTGCTAAATTTTCATCTGATAGACTATGCTTTGTTGTCAGACTGTCAGCATGGTTTTACCACTGGAAGATCCTGTTTCACAGCTGCTAGTTCTTCTTCCGTAAAGCCTCCACAATCAACAGGCTGATTATTATGAGACTATAAAACGAGGGATCTGCTTTAAAACAAACAAAAAAAAACCAACAAAACTATTCTGCTTCCTATTACTTTTGCACAAGATTACTCGCATTCATATCACAAAGTGACACCCCCACCCCAATCTTACCTACTCACTAACCTACACAAAAAAACAACAACAACAAAAAAGCGTAAAAGCTAAGTGCGGAGCTGCCAGCAGGCTACCATGGTCGCTTTTCATCCATTACTATGGACTAGCTGACCCCAGGTTGCAGTAAGCAACTCAGGCCCGCAACATCCTTCCACTCATCCATTCACATGAGACAGATGTATGAAGAAGTCAACTGAAGAAGCTTGTTGACCCGTGACACAAATGTGTCAGGGGTTTTGGCATCGGCAGTATCCTGGGGGAGGGAGCTCCAGTCCACAATTGTTCTTCTTGGGAGGAACGACATCAGCCGGTAGTCAGTATCTGCAGCTATTTGTGTGAACTGCTGATCATGACTTTGTCGCTCTCTCTTCTTGGGAGGTTGGACCTGTTGAACATTCAAATTCGGGCAGCTGACTAAGTTGTTCTTGATGTTATAGAACATGGAGAGCCTTGCTTTTTTCCTTCTGTCCTCAAGGGACATCCATCCTAGAGTGTCCAACATGGTGGTAACGCTGGCAGTACGTTGGTAACGGTTCAGCACAAAGCGGCTGCCCAACTCTGGATGTTTTCTATCTTCAACTTGTGCTGTTTTCATCATAGGGGTCCCAGACGGATGCCGAATGTTCCAGCAGAGGCCTAACAAATGTTTTATAGGCTTTAGCCTTTATGCTAGAGGAGCTGATTTTCAAGTTGCGTCTGAGAAACCCCAGGACCTGGTTGGCTTTGGTCCCGATGGAATTGATATGATCGTCCCAATCCATGTTGTTCGGCAGTGTGACTCCCAGATATTTCGCGGAGTCTACAACTTTCCAGGGTGTGGCCATGGAGATGGTATTCACATTGTAGTGGCCATCGCTTTCGTGTGACAGGGAGGGTGGTGCACTTCGCGGGGTGAAACTACATGTCCCAACTCTTCTCTCAAACAGTGAGCTGTTGGAGGTCTTGCTGTAGTTGGGCTTGGTCCTGGGCAGAGCTGACCCTGTTGTATACCGCAGTGTCGTCTGCAAAGATGTAATTAACAGCGAACTGCCAAGTCATGTTTTGTCTTGTGATTTGTTTGTCAACTTTTTCTTGTCGGTTTGCTATGAATTACATTTAAGATTTGTTTAGATTTCCGCCTGCAGTCACCTCACTTTGCAACTAGATCGTTTTCTTTGAGTTTGACCTGGAAACTTGCCTAGTGTGATACGGGCTTAACCTTAGAGAAAAAAGTTCATAATTGTTTCATTATCATAGATATCTGGCATGTTTGCAGGCTGTCGAGAGAGAGTGCCGCACACGTCAAAGCCAGATCCGATCCCTTAGTGCTGGTGATAGTTGTGTTGACTTACATCTTCAGGGCAACGTAATCCAGCTCCCTCAGGCTGACAGTCGTCATTCACCATGTGAGTGTGTTACCGTTAATGTTTCTTTTTACATTTCTGTCTGTCAGTTGCCCTTCACCACCTGAGTGTGTCACCGTTAATGTTACTTTTTACATTTCTTTCTCTGTTGCTTTCTGTCTGTCTGTCGCTGTTTCTGTCTGTCTGTCTGTGTGTCTGTCTCCATGAGAGTTAGCAGGGCCATGAAGAACCACAGAAACTGGGTCACCGTGAGAGTTAGCAGGGCTTGATATAACCAGAGAAATTTAAGTCACCATAAGAGGTAACATGGCATGAAGAGTCACAGAAATTTAAGTCACTGTAAAAGGTAGCATGGCATGAAGAGTCACAGAAATTTAAAGTCACTGTAAGAGGTAACATGGCATGAAGAGTCACAGAAATTTAAGTCATTGTAACTGTGTAAGAGGTAACATGGCATGAAGAGTCACAGAAATTTAAGTCACTGTAAGAGGTAACATGGCATTAAGAGTCACAGAAATTTAAGTCAGTAAGAGGTAACATGGCATTAAGAGTCACAGAAATTTAAGTCAGTAAGAGGTAGCATGGCATTAAGAGTCACAGAAATTTAAGTCACCATGAGAGTTAGCAGGGCATGAAAACCCACAGAAAAATGAGGTCACCGTAAAAGTTGGCAGGAATGAGGAAGTTCTCAGCCACAAACACTGAGGTCATGAGGAGGATTAGCAGGGCAGGGAGAGTAAAAAGAATCTGGGTCATTTGTCAGCGGTCATCAGTTACATCCTGTTTGTTTGTGATCCTACATGTGTTCAACACATGTCCATGTTCCTATGTGCCGTGGCAGGTTGGAAACGGCACTGACCAGTTTCACGAACCTGGCACTGCGCGCCAAGGTCCGGAATGATGATGGCATTGATCAGCTGCACCACTTCGTCACTGTGGCCATCCTGGCCTTCTTTGCTGCCATCACTGGGGTGGTGGAGTACGCCGGAGAGCCCATCAACTGCTGGAGCTACGGGGACTTCCTCTGGAAACATTTTCCAGGTGTGTCACTTCGTCAGGGTTGTTCTGCATAACTGCCTGTCATTAATGATGTTGAACAGCATGTTAGCTCTACGGGCATTTGCCAAAGTTTGGGTGTAGGTGCATCGCTAACAAACGTTGATATGCCAAAGTTATGACTTAAGACGAACACTGATTTTTTTCCCTGTTTTCTTTTTGTGTGTGTTAATATGCAACACACGCAAGGTTGGATTCACAAAAAACTCCATGAGTTATTAAGCTGATAATTTTGCTGTATGAGTTGTTTCCCAGAGATTAGAAAAAAAGTTTATTTTTGTGATCATATTGTTTTGAGACAGGTCACAGGCTGCTAATATCCCAGTCAGTGTTAAATGATCCCTGTTGTCATGAGAAAAAAATGTAAAAATGTTCTGTTTGAACAAATGGGTACAACTCATACACTTGCATATGCACACACACACACACACACACACACACACACACACACACACAACACACACACACACACACACACTTACTTACTCACTCACTCTCTCTCTCTCTCTCTGTATTTTCATATTTCATATTTAAGAGTTATTTTCCATTATTTCATATTATAATCTATATTTTTTTTCTTTTCCTTTCTTAAATTTGATTTTTGGCCCAGGAGGGCTGGATGTAAAAAAGCAGTGATGCTTATTCCATTATCCTTTGAAAATAAAATTCGTTCGTTCTCTCTCTCTCTCATCCCCCCCCTCTCTCTCTTCACACACACACACACACACACACACACACACACACACACACACACACACACACACACACACACACATACAGGAGAGGAGATGAGGAAAGGAGAGCAGAGAGAGAGAGACAGAGATCACATTAATGTTTTTTGCTGCAGCTATTGCATTCAGCAGAGAGAGAGAGAGAGAAAGAGAGAGATTACATTACTTTATTTTGCTGTATATATTGCATTCAGTTCAGAATGTATACAAAGAGACACACACACATGCAGACACAAGCATGTGCACACACACACACACACACACACACACACACACACACACACACACACACACACACACACACACACACACACACACAGATGCATGTGCCACAAAAGCCCATTCAGGACAGATATACTACATTCATCCCATTATGCAAAAAAAAGAAACACGTCATCGTTTGAGTGCAGACATGAATGCGTCGTGAACAACTGCTCGTTGCCTGTATTGCATTCTTCTTGTGATAAACACGCAACAAACAATGCTGTTCGCCGAGTTCATCACAAAGAAGCAATTTTTTTCCCTGGGCTGCAGGATCATGTGAACACGTACTGCTGGACCAGCCTCCTCTACCACTATCCGGACAAGTCCAACCGCAGCATCATCATGCCATACGAGCTGGATGAGCTTGGTGCCCCGGAAGACATGGATGCGGTCAACGACATTGATGACTCGGGCAAGGTCACATTCTTTCGTTGGGTCACCATCATCTTCCTCGTCCAGGCCTTCCTCTTCAAGGTCAGTTCTTTTGTTGCCAGGGTCACCATGATTTGGGGTTTACCCTTTTTTTTTTTTTTTTATTGTTGTCTTTTTTTTTTCAGTTGTTGGTGTTCTCATCAATATCCTGTCCTTTTCCAGTTCAGCAGTTGTTAACCTGCCTCTCTCACCTCATATTCCACACCTTCTCCCAAAGGTGTTTCTCCCCATCCCCCCCCCATTTCACAGAAATTACTTGTGGTTGTGGTAATACAACTGACCTGTTTTTAATCTGCAGACACTATAAACTTTTTACTCAACAGAAAAGAAAACAAGAAAAAGAACACACAACCGAAACCAAGTGTATTATAGAGAATGAATTGCTCGTTGTTTGATCTTCCATATGAACCATTGAAACCCTAGAGAGGAAGTAATCCGTATGAAATTCCCTTCATTGAACTGGTGAAAATGGTTTGTGTGTGTGTGTGTGTGTGTGTGTGTGTGTGTGTGTGTGTGTGTAGTGTTTTCATGTTTGAAGAACTCTTCAGAACAGCAGATGGGGTGGTGGGCAAAAGACAAGACAAGTTATCAACATATAGGAAACAGACAGACCAGACTTGTGATAAGTAAAAAAGTTGGACAAACGAAACATGCTTCTTACGCTACAAGATCAGTAGCAGACAGACAGAAGAGACAGGCTCAAAACTCCACGTATGAGAACATCTTGTTATCTGAATCCATTCATTCCTAGAGCTATTCATGCATACAGCCAAGGTGAACAGTTACAACGGCGATTCTTGTAATCTGGACTCTTCTCCAGCAGGCGAATGAAAAGGGGCAGTACGGTGTGTGTGTGTAAGTGTGTGCCACATCAGATTGATGTACATTTTTCTGTTTACTTTTTTCTTCGTCTTCTTTTGATACATGTTTTGATCTGTCCTATTTCTATATATATTAAATTATGACTAGTACTTTTTAGTCACTTTAAAAAAAAAATTTTGTTTTACATGGAGTGCCTGATTTTAAGTGCAGGTCATGGTTGTATACTAATGTGGTCATTGCCCTAACTTCTGCGCTTTTGTGTGTTTGTCACACTTTGTGTGTGTGTATGTATGTGTGTGTGTGTGTGTGTGTGTGTGTGTACGTGTGTGTGTGTGTGTGTGTGTGTGTGTGTGTGTGTGTGTGAACCTAGGAGTTACAGCTGAGGTGCTAAAAAAGAAAGAGAAGAAAGTCAACTGAGAGTTTGAGTCACTAACCGACTGACCGAGGAACATTCATGGCCTCTGAACTTCGGCTTTAGCAAGTTTTTTTTTTCTCCCTAAACTCTCTCTCATCATCCCTGTACAGATCTTTTCAATGTTGAAAAAAAAAGTTCAAAAAAAAAAGAAAAAAAAGCTGGATCAGCCCTTTGAGTCGAGTGCATGCTAAAATTAAATGTTTTCATCCTTGGACCGGATTGTTGTCATTGCTCCAAGGTTTGCTGACATCAGTTTTTGTAGGATTTGGGTCATCTTGCTGACAGGCAAACAAACAAACCTATGGATGTGGGCATAATGTAGCCCCCTTGATGAACATGAAATGCAAGGACTGTAAGGGAAAGTGCAGGGCTGTGCGAAGGTGCCTCTGACAGCAGCCTGTTGTGCAGCTGCCAAACCTTCTGTGGACGGAGTTCAACGCCTACACGGGCAGCAACATCATCAAGATGGTGGAGATGCTGCAGAACGTCCTGTTCGCTACGGACAAAGAGAAGAAGCCGAAGCTGCAACAGGTGGCGCTGTTTCTGGAGCAGTGGCTGCGCATCCATCGTAAACCTCACTGGTTTCTGAAGGCGGAAAGTCTCGCCCATGGTAGGGTTACTTCTCTCTCTCTCTGTTGTATGTCTGTCTGTCTGTCTCTTTTGTTTGTCCGTCTTCTTCTTCTGCCTCTTGTCTGTGTCTTTTTTGATTTAGTCCGTCTCTCCCCCTCTGTGTCTCTGTGTCTGTATATCTGTACGCATCTCTGTATGTCTTAGTCTCTGTTTCTGTCAAATACGCACTCATCCATCTGCAAATTTATCCCCATTCCTTCCCCTTCTCCTACCCCCCACCCCCCCCCCTGTCCACTCACATGTGCATATAGGAAGCATTTACAGGGCAGCTGCATTGTTTGGAAATTGCAAGTGGAAAGGAAAGAATTCACTTCTGCTGAAAAGAAGGGGTCTTCAGAGAAGATTTCCAAGAGGCTGTTGAGACGAATGGGTCTTCAGAAAAGAGAGAGGCTTTCCAAGAGGCTGTTCAGAGAGATGAGGCTATTGGGAATGGGTCTTCAGAGAAGATTTCCAAAAGGTCAGGAAGCAAAGCGTCTGAACTGAATAGAGGGGATTTCCTCAAGGACCAGCAAGTTTAGTCCATATCTACCTGATGACCCAATTTAACCCTGATATGGATCCAAATGGCTTTGCGGTCATCTGGGCTCTAAGCAACATTACCTTACCTTACCTGATCCAAAACTCCCTTTGCTGCATCTCCCTTCTCCTTCCTCCTGTCTCTTTCTGTCTGTGTCCATCTGTCTGTCTGTCTCTCTGGCAGCAGGATCACTTCTCTGTACTCCCACCAAAGACTGAAGGCAATATGTCTTATCCCACTTTACAGATTCTCTCCCCCTCTCCCCTCCTCTCTCCTGCCATTACCATTTCCACCTCCCCAGAACTCGGGTATGAAAGCGCACAGCATACTTGTGTGAGCAGACTGAGTATGTTGTGGCTTCTTGACTCTGTGTTGACACCATGGAGAGAGTATTTAAAGCTAAGTGCTCTTATATTTGGAGAATAATCACGCTTGATGACTTTGAGTCTGACTGAAGTTGGGTATTGAAGATCATGCATGCTAACTGCAGGCCGAAGTATGCGCAGTCTTTTTTTTTATGGTATTGGCACCAAAACTTATTTCAATGTAAACACTACTAAAAAGAAAACTATGGCATTTCTGTAGCATAGTGTGCGTCCAGCTCTTCCTAATGAGGATGCTAAGAGAATTGGAGGGATTGTTTCAGTTACAGGAATACATTTATCCCAATCTTTGTGCAAACATTCTGCAAACATCAGAATTTTTCTCTACATTATTATTGTGCTTGCTGCCCTTCATATCTTTTATTTCTGAGATGCTTTCCAGTGAATGATCTCAGTCCTTTTTGGTCAGGGAACCAAGCATAAGTTAAGACACCAGTGTAAAAGCTAGTGAGCCTAACACTTGTCTGCAGTAAAATTACATTGGTTGAAATTGCTGTGAAGTTTTTTTTCTTTTGAGTGGGCACTAAGTTTTAGCAGTACATCTTACTGTCTTGCATGTGATAGCCGGGACATGAACACTGCTCCTAAAGCGAGGCGTGCATACTTTCTAAAAATAGCAACCAATAGCGATCAGAAACCTGTCAGGATTAATCAGTGACTTTCGTTGTTGCATGGAAGACACCTTTGTAGATGAAGGCCATGTGGTTATTCAGTGTGAAGCATTGTCATGTCAGTATGAAAAACGGACATGTTCACTTGCCTGTCAAGCTTACAGCGCGACCTTTTTATTTCTTCCAAACAATGTTGAGAGATAGATCCAAGTCAGACCAAAGCGCTGCTTTAACCACAGTCATTTAGTCGCTCTTCTCCAAATGTCAGTAGTTGAAATGTATTTTCTTTGACAGTTCCACAAACACTAAAGAATATACTGATTTTGTTGTTGTTGTTTAATCTTACCCATAGAATAGTTTGTCAAGTTTAGTGTCAAGTGACAGTTTGTGCGTTGCTCAACAGACCATTGAAGACTATAATTCAGCCTTAAGATTTTCTGATCTTTTGTGATTTTTTTTTTTTCTGTTCATGAAACTGCTGTTTGCTGAAAAAAGAAAAATCCTGTACTTTCGGAGTTTCATGAACAGTAGACCTATTTTTAAGATGCTACTTGCACCGGTGATCTGATCTTTATCCTTAATTCATGTCGTATTTGAGCACTGTCTTTGTTGACCAAAGTCCAATGAACGAAATGTACCCAAGATAAATCAAGCCCATTTCTCATTGAAAAGAACAAAGGAAGCAAACACTTTTTTTTCTTTCACCAGAGTTGGTCCCATCCATTTAACATTAAAGAGAATATAGCAAAAGCATTTGCTCTGTGGTCACGTGTTTTGTGAAGAATGTGGTATTTTATGAACTCGAACCATCTGCAGACTGCGCGAGAACGCAGCAAGCTATGGGCTAAGCCGTACCCCAGGGAGACTGGCAACAGGCCGACACCACACAACAGTGATGGGCCACACAGTGCCCCAGGTGCTCCTACTGAAGGCCCACAGAGGCCTAAGGTAGCTCACTGTGGTTGGGGCAGTTGCTTCGGTGCTTGTGTTGCAGTGTAGTTTGCTTGGCACCCCAGAAGGCTTTTGGGCTTCTGTGTTTGCAAAGTTCTGTATTGTATTGTGGCCTGGATGACGACTTTTTTTTTTGGAAACCTTATGATATGAAATAGCACAGAATGTTGAATGCTAGGGGCATCCTTAGCGTTTTTTGTTTTTCACCTGCAGGTGTTGTCTTGTTCGTTTTTTTTTTGTGTTTTGTTTTGCATTGTGTTTGTCTTGCTGGCAAAACTAGTTGGGGCTTGAACTTTTGCGCTGATTTTCAAACACTTTTGAATTTCAACCCTCAGCTGGGGGTGACAAACTGTGTGTGTGTTCTGATTACCTGTTTTCAACATGTCATCTTTTGGATCTTCATATCAGCACCACATTTCTACAAGCAAGATTCACTATTGAACCACAGCAATTGGTTTTGTTCACGTCTGCGCTATTCTTGGCCACACCTTTTTCTTTGTCCCGTGTGGGAGAACTATGCAGAATGATGTGAAAGAGTGAAAGAGAGAGCTGGATCATGGCTGTTTAAGACACACTTATGTAACCTGTGCAGCAAAGACAGATCAACCACACATGTGCAATAAAATGACTGTTAGTTTGAGGTTGCTTTGAAGCGCCGCCTAGCAGAAGAGACACAGTTCTACCACTACAAAAGTACAATACTGTGGTGATATTAAATGGTGTCTGCACGCAACATGTAGAAGTTGTCATGATAAAAATTTAATTAAGTTTTTGACAGGATTCCGCATAACTTATTCTGAAAAACACTGGCCTGGTTTTTTTTTTTTTTTTTTTTTTTTTTGTGCTGTTCCATTTTTTCTCATCAGTTTTGTGTTGTGGCTGTCTTTCTCTTTCTGTTCTCACGATACATTATGGTCATCATCTGTCAACTGAAAGTCTATTTTTGACCTCTTATGTCACTGAAAAACAAGATTTGATTGGTTAGTAAGGACATTCTCAGTGTATGGCCTGTTCCTCTGTGGGCACCAATTTCCCTGAAGCACTGATCACCAACAAATACATGTTTGAAGTCCATGATGTTGTTATGAACAGACATATACACATGGTTTTTATATGTATAGGCAGAAAAGTTTTTCTGAATTTTTTGTTCGCAATATAGTTTGAAATTGGTCTGTTTGGTATAGATGGATTTTTTTGTGAGGATAGGTTACAAAGGGAGGACATCAGCTGTTAGGTTCTGATACATGTTGATAGCTGTTACCTGCTCTGGTCAGGAGAGGGCGCCTTCTGGTAGAAGGAAACTCAGACTTGGGAATTCAGACTTTTCAGCTGGAGTACCATTTCTCAGATACTGGTGTATTTGGAGGAAAATGGGCGGACAAGTCAAAACTTATCATAGATGTCAACTGTTGAATAGTTTGGCCACACCAGTGTATTGGAATGGTCAAGCGGAATGATGTGGTATTGAACTTTGAGGCAGTGTGTCAAACATTCAGGCAGCTGTTGGCATAAAAGACTGGCACTTCTCAAGTTCTTCTTTTTCTTTTTTTTTGTACATTGTTTTAATTTCAGTTTTTCTTGGACTTCATTCTCAGGTAACACAAAGAGTTCTCCACTCCTCACTTGCCCTCATGTCTACTGGCATTGAAACAAATGGAAATTTCTGAATAGCTGTCAGATGTGTCGCTGGCTATACAAACAGCAGCTAAGTAGATTTAGAAGTTAGTTTGCACAGACATCACCCCACTTTTCAGTTGTATTTTTACTCAGCGAACATCTGGGTTGCATTACTGGCAGGGCTGGACAAATTCAGTTGGGCGGTCGCCATAGGTGAGTGCAACTGAAGGTGAGCAAGCAGATTTCAAAATTGATTGGCTCATCAGGTAACTGGACTGTTTGATGTCCATGCCGATCATTTCTCTGATAGATTTTTGAAAACTTAACACCTTAAATGGCCATAGACTTCTTTCTCACTTGCTGCAGATGAAGCAGATACTGTTCGAATAATCCCATTGGCTCCATGGACAGTGGTAATTTATGTATATCAGCCCATAGTTGGTATACAGCTGGCTCACCTGTATATGAGCTCAGTTGCTACGTTGTTGCCATATTTGTCATTCGCCAGTGGAAGTCTTCACTCTGATACAACAATAGAAACGTGTCTCTTGCCATCTTGAATTATTTAAAGTTTCAGAACATTGAGCAAACACGGGGTGAGGGGTCAGATGGCAAGAAACAGATCCAGGGTGATGTGCAGTGTACTTGAATAAAGACATGTCATCATCATTCAAAAGCACTGTACATTGCCAAAACCTGAAAATTGGGACTGCTTGGCCAGGATTTCTTCTACAAAGAAAAGACAAAACAATTGATTTGCTTGCAATTTGAGTGTTTGCATAAATGCAACATTTTGCAAGAATAAAGCCATGATATCTTTCAAATTTTGGGTTACTGGAAACTTTGATGGACTAATTGGAGTTTTCGATCTACTAGTCTGGCTGGCTAATGATAAAATGTAAACTTCTCCAGCCCTGACTGGTGAATTGGGATATCAGAAAAATCAAAAGGGAAAGGGTTCCACTGTCCCAGGACTGGACACTGCTGCCACACATCCCTCCCTTACCAGTTCCCTTCAGTCTGTGATCTGCATGATTGAGGATTGACAGATTTTGTAGTGATCTGCAGGAATAACATTGAGGATTGACAGATTGTTGTAGTGATCTGCAGGAATGACATTGAGGATTGACAGATTTTGTAGTGATGTGCAGGAATAACATTGAGGATTGACAGATTGTTGTAGTGATCTGCAGGAATACGATTGTGGATGGACAAATTGTTGTAATGATCTGCAGGAATAAGATTGTGGATTGACAAATTGTTATAGTGATCTGTGGGAATAAGATTGTGGATGGACAAATTGTTGTAGTGATCTGCGGGAATAAGATTGTGGATTGACAGATTGTTGTAGTGATCTGCCGGAATAAGATTGTGGATGGACAATTGTTGTAGAGATCTGCGGAATAAGATTGTGGATTGTCAAATTGTTGTCGTGATCTGCTGAAATAAGATTGCGGATTGACAGATTGTTGTAGTGATCTGCAGGAATAAGATTGTGGATGACAAATTGTTGTGGATTGATCATCAAATTTGTAGTGATCTCAGCGGGAATAAGATTGTGGATCATAAGAATTGTTGTAGTGATCTGATCTGCCGAATAAGATTGTGGATTGACAGATTGTTGTAGTGATCTGCGGGAATAAGAAGATTGTTGTAATGATCATCAAATTGTTGTTGTAAGATTGTGATCTGCAGGAATAAGATTATGGATTGACAGATTGTTGTGTGATCTGTGGGAATAGGATTGTGGATTGACAGATTGACAAATTGTTGTGATCTGCAGGAATAGGATTGTGGATGGACAAATTGTTGTAGAGATCAGGAACATGATGGTGGACCATCAAGTCAGGTTCTGAAACATATGGATCACAGATCAGCTTTCTTGCCTCAGTTAATAGTTCTTCAGATATGGCCGGCCTCAACACTGTACTTTAAATGGTAGACCTGTGTCCCTGTCCGTTAAGCTTTCAAGTGATAGAATAGTGTTGTATTTTAAGTGATTGATATGTTACATTGTTCACTCAGACAGGTTTGTTTTCTGTTTCAGTGTTGGATATGTACATATCTACTTTAAGTAGAAAGTAGTCACTTTGTACAGTAGTTGATAGATGGTGTTGTATTGTAGAGCTTATATCTGCGTCAGTGTACTGACAGAATAGGTCTGTGTTGTATCGTAGAAAGATCTGTGTTAGTGCACTTTAAGTGATGTATGTGTATGTTCGTAGACTGAATTACAGATTTGTCTAGCTTTATAAGTGTCAGATCTGTCTGAAAAGGGTGTAGTTTAAGTGACAGACATGTATTCAATACGTGTAAGTGAAAGGTCTGTGAAATTGGACAGTAAATGGTAGATTAGTGTTGTATGATGAATGATAGGTCTGGATGTGAGTGGTAAGATAAGATAAGATAATGTTGCTTATAGCCCAGCTGACCGCAAAGGGCTACATCAGGGCTGTCACCACGTTAAAATCAACTCACCAATCATTAAAAAAAAAAAAAAAAAACTTTCACACACATCTGTTTAAATGATATCTTCTAGAAACGCACCAGAAACTTCGTTAAAACTCTTTCTGCCGTAAAATCTTAAATCAGATGAAAAATGTTAATCGCTCTCAAAAACCCAAAGATCACGTCAGGTGGGACATCTCTGAACAGATGTGAGTGGTAGGTCTGTATCATAACACAGCAGGTGATAGATCCATGCTGTATTATAGATGACAGGTCTGCGTTAATGTTTGTTAAGTGATAGACATGTATGGATGTGAGTGATGACTGTGATACGTTATCAGGGATAAATGTTTTTCAGTCTGCTTAGAGTGACAGCCCCTGTTGCTGTGCTGGAAGTGATATGTCTGTGTGTCTGCTCCTGGAGTGATAGACCAGTGTCTCAACAGGAATGAATAAATCTTTAATTAAATAAATCTGAAATAAATGTCAGCGAACCGCCCAGAGAAACGTGGACAAATGAGTCACAAGACAAAACACAACGCGTTTCGACCTCTTAGGTCTTCCTCAGGTGAAACCAAACCGAAAAAAAATAACGAAAATGCACTTAGCTTTGATCACTTGAGATTGCTTCTGAGTTCAGCGCAAGGAAGAAGGCATTGAATCAACGCCCGCCTGCAGTCGTTTCACTTTGCAACTAGATTTAATTAAATGTTTCTTCGCTGTGTCAGGATATAGCATGGAAAAAAACAATCAATAACCAAATAACAAGATTAAAAGACTTAAGAATGAATTCCCATCATTAACAAATAAAAAATGTTAACTGTTAAAAACATTTAAGGAGATCATGGTGCATTAAATCATTCATCCAGCATTAGGTAGATTTAAATCCAAATTTAAAGACAGATTATCAGCCAGTTTACCTTTAAGACATTATTTCTAATACTGTTATTACTGTAGCTTGTTGGTTGTATGTTAAAGTCTGGACATTACCGGGGAACATGTTGAAAAGATCAGATTCAACCACACATGCAGCTGGCTTGCTTAGAACATTTCATTTTCCATCACTTGAAGTCTACGTTTTTGTGATGAACTGAGGTGTCCATACAGTTCTTGTGATAATCCTGCCAATTGAAGGATATATGGTGTTTTTTTTTTTCTTTCCTTGGGGGATGGGGATGGGGTTGGGATTGGGGGAATGGAGGGGGTGGGGTGCAGTGGGAGATGGAAGGGTGCAGTGGGAGATGGAAGGGTGCAGTGGGAGATGGAAGGGTGCAGTGGGAGATGGAAGGGTGCAGTGGGAGATGGAAGGGTGCAATGGGAGATGGAAGGGTGCAGTGGGAGATGGAAGGGGTGCAGTGGGAGATGGAAGGGTGCAATGGGAGATGGAAGGGTGCAGTGGGAGATGGAAGGGTGCAGTGGGAGATGGAAGGGTGCAGTGGGAGATGGAAGGGCCTCCTTCTCAACCCCCCTCCCCCAGTGTCACCTGGTGGTACCTGTGCACAGGTGAAGAAGACGCTGTCCTGCTGCATGGTGTGTGTGGGCAACAACCTGGACAACTTCCTCTCCACCCTCTACCTGGTGGTCAAGGCCCTCTTCCTGCTCAACGTGCTCCTCCAGTTCCTCCTCCTGTCCATCTTCCTGCAGCTCAACTTCTGGCACTTTGGGGTGCAGACCCTTCAGGCCTACCAGGACATCTACATCTACCAGAGCGCCACCAGGACCTTCCCCTGCTCTCCCTCTGCCACTTCCAGACCTACAACAAGGATGGGGCCGCTGGTGCGTTTGTGTGTGTGGTGGTTCTGTTTGTCGTCTGTGTGATGGGTCTGACGGTGTTACGTAGTTTACGTAGTACCTGTGCCGACCGTGAATGTGAAGAGTTTTTCGTTTTGTGATGTGTCTACATACATACAATGAACAACATACAGAGTATTTCAGGATACATGCTGACAGTGATGCTGAACAATTAAGAAGTGGGGGAAAACAAGTGCAGGCTAGCAATTCTTCCGTCATTATAGTAATGACTTTGCAAAGATTTGAATTTAAACAACAACAAAAAAAAAAAAAAAAAAAAAAAAAGGGGGGGGGGGGGGGGGTGGGGGTGTGGTTCAAAATGAAGAAAATGAGAACATGAAATTATTAAGAAAATATATTACGTATGAAAACCTTTCACTAGCTGCATGAGGGAACCATCACAGTCTTATCCGAAGGCAGATCTATTTGTATTGCCTGCTCCTAGGTCTTTCGTCTGCTGGATTGGACTCATCAGGGAGACACAGCTGATTGTGTCTGTGCTCTTGGCGTCAAATAGAGATATACCACAGTCCATAATTCTGTGGTGTTCTCACCACCAAGCGTTTCAAAAGAGAATCCAGCAGCACCCCCAGAGCAGTCAGCGAAGGGTTTACTGACAGCGAATCAAATGAAGAGTGACGTGTGTGTGTGTGTGTGTGTGTGTGTGTGTGTGTGTGTGTGTTTGTGTGTGTTTCAGGCTACTGGGTACAGTGTATTCTGACCATCAACATGTTTCTGGAGAAGCTGTTCCTTATCGAGTGGTTCTGGCTTCTGATGCTACTGGTGCTGACCATCATCAATTTCATCATGTGGTGTGTCAGGGTAAGACGATTTGTTGATTTATTTTCGTATCTCTTTCACAGCCTTTGTCTCTCTCTCTCTCTTTTTTCCCTCTCCCTGCTCCCCCCTCCGCCCTATCCCTTCAGCCCCCCCAACTGTCTTTCTCTGTCTCTCTCTTTCAGTTTCTTTCTTCCTGAGAAAAAAACATGGCTATCTATTTCTGCCACATTTATGGGAAGTTTTGAAAATTTTTTGTTGTTATTTGTCAGATCTCCAGATTCAGACTCTGCATACTATACAGAAGATCCTTATCACAGATCCCACAGATGATAGTGATACTGAAGATCCTTTGTCAGAGCGCACAAACAATACAGATGTTCCACTGTTACAGATTTTTTGTAGTCAGGGTTCAGATTTGTGGTAGTTTTTATAGTTCCGATGACAAAATACTGACAAGAAAACGGTGTTTGTTGGTATTGTGCATTGATTTAATTTTTGTTTGACCATTGGCGGTGGAAAAATTGGCCTATATGTTTGTAGCACATGAGTTTTTTTACCGAAAGCTGTGTGCAAGCTGCTGGTTTTGTTTGATCCATGTGCCTTTGCCAAGTGTCCTACACTGGTTTTAAATTACAAGTGCAATCACTGATTCTGTACAGAAAATCCCCAGTTACAGATCCTACATTCTTCACAGAGATTCTCTGGTGTAGATCATGATGCTGTATTAGATCCTCAGCTTCAGATTGTATTGTGTACGAAGTAATCTCTGTGACATACATAGAAGATCCTCTGTTACATATTGTTATTGTGTACAAAAGGAATTCTGCTACACATCCTATTTCCTGTGTTACACATTGTTATTGTGTACAAAATAATCTCTGTCACATATGCAAATGATCCTCTGTTACACATGTTTATTGTATACAAAATAATCTCTGTTACATATACAGAAGATTCTGTTACACATTGATATTGTATACAAAGTGATCTGATACATATCCTATCTTTTATACAGACGATCATCTTTTAAACAGATCTTGCAGACCCAGACATCCCCCCTCAAGTTGGTCAAGGGCTACATGAAGTTGATGTTGTGTTAACAGATCCTGCAGACCCAGAAGTCCCGTTCCTCAAGTTGGTCAAGGGCTACATGAAGTTGATGTTGTGCCTAACAGATGAGCCCACCCAGAGGTCCCTCAAGTTGGTCAAGAGCTACATGAAGCTGATGTTGTGTTAACAGATCCTGCCACCCCGACGGTCCCTCAAGTTCGTCAAGAGCTACATGAAGCTGATGTTGTGTTAACAGATCCTGCAGACCCAGACATCCCTCAAGTTCGTCAAGAGCTACATGAAGCTGATGTACGCCTACAGTGAGCCCATAGAGGTCCCCGCCTCCTGCAGCGTGGAGCTGTATTTGTGACAGAGTACCTCCGGAACGACGGCATCTTCATTCTGCGGATCCTGTCTGTCCATTTTGCATGAGGTCGTCGTATATCAGCTGGTGGGGAGCTCTGGAGACGGTCTTATTCATCTGCCATTTGGCCATCATGCATATTCCTTTATGTCATATTTGGCATTTATTCATCACTTCCCTCAGCCGTTTCGCATATTCCTCATATGTCATTTCTATTTATTTATCGCTTCCATCAGCCATCTCGCATATTCCTATTTATGTAATTTTTGGCATTTATTCATCACTTCCCTTGGCCGTCTTGTATGTTCCTCCCATGTCATTCCTGCATTCATTTCCCCTGTTCTCAGCATGTAACTCCCCAACCTTATCATATTTTGAGCCTCAGTAAGTTGCAGTTTTGGTTTTAACTTGATTGCAACATGTGGATGATGGAATTCCTTGCTGATCTTGGGAAGAAGGTATCTAACTGCATTAGCTTAATTTAGAGACAAAAGGGGTTAAATACTGCCACAGATACAAACAGATTACAGGACAAACACACATGCATTTTCAGTCTCTTGGGTCTTCTTCAGGAAAAGCAAATAACAATAAACATTTTTTGCCTGAAGAAGACCCAAGAGGTCGAAATACGTTTGTTTTGTCCTGTAATCTGTTTGTCTGTATCCTTGGCGGTAACTATACCCTTTTCTTTCTACATTTTGCTTCATTTTCCGCTCTCAGTCACTTCGTTTAAAACTGCATTATCTTAACCTCGTGAGTTCTCCAGGACAGATGTTTTCTTTTCTTTCTCTCTTTCTTTTTTTCTGTGTATGCAGGTTGATATTCCTGCGGACACTGCCTGTATAGACAGGCAGTGGAGTTTTGTGTGCATGAACGTTTTTCATCCTGCCATTAAGGCAGCACATACTCCATCTTCGGGAAGACAGATGTTTTTGTCCTGTATCAGAGTACTAGAAAGTGCTCCAGGATAGAAAAAGCCTTCCACATCATCACAGGAGTTTTCTGTTTTTGTTCTTAGATGAGAATATTCTGATACACACATTGCAGAGTTTTGTTACATTGTTTCCCATTCTGGTGTTTCAGGCATGGTAATTGTCCACTTTTTTTTTAGCCATTTTTCTCATCTATTCATTTTCAGTTTCTTGTAAATTACCCAGAAACAAAACAAAATGAAAAAAATTAAAAAAGGAAACAGACAAATCCCTACCCCTAACTGATCCAATCCTGCTCCCTATACTCAGTCCCAACCAAGTATGAAAAGTAACAGGTTTCTGATGCATGATTGGCAGTAAATGTTTTTCTTTAAATTGGCTCAAATGAAAGGAAGTTGAAATACATTTTTTGAACACTTTTGTGACATTGGCATTGGGTAGTTTCACTGTTGAAACCTGTTCATGGTGTTTCAAGACAAACCTGAGCTTCGCAATGAGTTTTTTTTTTTTTTTTTTCCACAATTGAAACCTGTACATGGTGTTTGAAGAAAAACCTGAGCTTTGCAATGTTTTTTTTTTTCTCCACAATTGAAACCTGTACTTGGTGTTTGAAGAAAAACCTGAGCTTTGTAAAGACACAATGTGTTGTTTTGGGTGTTGGTCACTTTGGAGTCTTTAAGAACTTCTTAGCCTCATACTATAGCCGACTATGTATTTCCTTATTCCACTATATATTTCCTTATTCCACTATATATTTCCTTATTCCAGTATATATTTCGTTATATTCCACCACCAAGTTTTATAAACTGAACAAATGTAACACATGCTATCCTGTTAGTTAAAAGAAGTCGGCTTACCTAGGCTGAAACTGGGTTATACATGATTTGAAATGACAATCAGTCAAGGTACAGTGATCTGGAAGTGACATTTTATCTGGAGGCCAGACCTCATTGATGTAGATCCTGTGAAGGCATCCTCTGCTGCCAAGCTAGAAATGTCAGTGCAAGTTTTCAACTTACAGCATGAGAAAATCTTTTTCAGGCTTATTTTTTACGCATACAAACAGAGATTTTCCCAGTATGTAAGCAACAGCATGGCCATATAGGCAAAAATCATTTTTCTGTTCATGTATACAGGCAAAGTATTCTTACAACATGGCACTGGCTAACCTGTTGATATCTACAATGATTGTGAGGTACTTGGCGTTTAAATGGAACCCCACAATTTGAGCTTTGTAATGTTGGTGTGTTGTTTGGTTTGTCTGTCAAGTACCTGGAGTTTGAACGGAACCTCGCTACCTGCGCTTTCTAATGATAATATACGAGTATGAGTAACATAGTTAGGTACCTGAAATTTGAAAAGAACACCATGACCTGAGCGTTGTTGTGACAAGCAACTCTGTAATGTGTAGAGATCATTACTCGTATTTGAAGAGAGTCAAGTAACTCTAATGTGTAGAGAGCATCACTCCCATTTGAAGAGTTATGTAACTGGTATGGTTGATTATTACTCCTGTTTGAGGAGAGTCACATGATTCTAATGTGTAAGCAGATTACTACTGTTTGAGAAGAGTTGCTTAACATAAGTGTGGAGAGACCATCACTCATATCTGATTAGTCAAGTAACTCTAGTGTTTGAACTCTTGTTGAGGAGAGTCGCATAACTCTAATGTGTAGAGACCACCGCTCCTGTTGAGGGAGAGTCACATACTCTAATGTGTAGAGAGACCATAATTCCTGTTTGAAGAGGCTCGCATTGCACTGATCTGTAGAGTTCATTAGCTCATACCAGTGGGAAATCCACTCCTCTCGTGCTGGTGAAACAGTAATGTTCACTATAACACTCCCCTAGACATACGCATCTTAAGCATAGGTGCTGAGAGCCAGGAGCGGGTCATGACATTGAAGTACCTGGTGTTTGATAAAAAGCCATATACCTGAGCTTTGTAATGACAACGGGTTTGGTTGTGTCCTTCAGATACCTGGTGTTTGATAAAAAGCCATACATACCTGAGCTTTGTAATGACAGCGGTTTTGGTTGTGTCCTTCAGATGCCTGGTGTTTGATAAAAAGCCATACATACCTGAGCTTTGTAATGACAGAGTGGTTTTGGTTGTGTCCTTCAGATACCTGGTGTTTTTGATGAAAGCCATATTTACCTGGACTTTGTAATGACAGTGGTTTCGATTGTGTTCTTCAGATACCTGGTGTTCGAAGAAAGCCATACTTACCAGAGCTTTGTAGTGACAGAGTGGTTTCGATTGTGTCCTTCAAATACTTGGTGTTCGAAGAAAGCCATATTTACCAGAGATTTGTAGTGACAGAGTGGTTTTGGTTGTGTCCTTCAGTTACCTGGTGTTTAAGGAAAGCCATACTTACCTGAGCTTTGCAATGTCAGAGTGGTTTGGTTGTGTCCTTCAGATACCTGGTGTTCGAAGAAAGCCCTCACAACCACAGCATGGACTTTGCTGAGGCAGAGACATCCTTCAACAAGGGCGACATCGAGGAAAAGCCAGAGGAGCCTGTCCAAATCTAGACTGCCCTGCTCTCCTCCTCCACTCTCTCTCCCTCGCTGTTTGTTTCCTGTCTGTCTGGTTCCCTGTCTGTATTCTTGCCTGTGTGAAGTCTGTGGTCTGGTCTTTGTGGATTATTTGTTTCTTTGTGGCGTGATCTGTTTTAAGTTTCTTGCTCCAGAAGTGGCTGTCTTTGTGAAAGACTGTTAGTTGATGTGCGCCTCCACAGCTGCAAGGCTGGACATGTTTATCTTACTGTATGTGATCTTAATTGATGTTGATTGACTTGAACAGTGTTTGTTGATTGACTATGGCAGTGTTTGTTCACAGCCCTGACGTTACTGTT
The DNA here is from genome assembly GCA_016801955.1 of Conus betulinus. Taxonomy (NCBI): domain Eukaryota; kingdom Metazoa; phylum Mollusca; class Gastropoda; order Neogastropoda; family Conidae; genus Conus; species Conus betulinus. Next base: position 54,471 of record JADBJO010006556.1, read on the forward strand.
CTTTTACGTGGTCATAGCATTGCATCCGTGTACCTTTGGTCTGTGCTACTTAGTTGTGTTCAAAACACTGGTGCTGTATTGAGATTTGTCTGTCTTTTGGCCTGAAGATCATCACTGCACGTGCTTATTCAGGATTGTAATGGCATAATGTTCATGTCAAAATTAGACTTAAAAAAAAAATTTCTTTTACAATGCTGTGTTCTGTGAATTTTTCACGATTGCGGAAAAAAAAGGTGTTTCTGAAAATAAAAATGTGCTGTTCTTTTTGATAATAACCAAAGTCTCTTTTCTGAAGTGCTATTTTTGCTGAACTGTTGTTCTTAAATATGTGTGTGTTGTGTATATTAGGGGGTTGTACGTCCACATAATTCACAAACAGGTCAAATGTCCTGGGGCAAATCGGCATGTAGTTAAAAACTCTGATGAGTCAAAGTTCGCACAGTTATAGTTGCGAGTGTTCACATAGTGCAAAAATTTTACCTTTCAAGGGCCATAATCTTCCTACTGTTTCTTGTCATATAGTGGCAGTGGTGGACATGTTTTGGAGATTGAAATCTGTGGTGCTTTCTTATGACGTTAATGTTTTTCTTTTCTTTCCCTTCATGTACCTGAAAATGTATAGCACCATGTGAAGTAATTAGGAAAAGGGTTAACGTTATCTAAAGAAAGGATATAACAAGGAAATAGAAAGGAATAAAGAAAAGAAAAATTTGAAAGATATCAAAAAGTCTGCAAAAGGAATGAAAGAAAGGGGAGGAAAAAAAAAAAACGAAATAGAAAGGGCTGAAGAAAATTTCCCACAGTTTTTCCCCCATGAATTATTTTCCCCTGAATTTTGCCTTCTCCTCGCTATTTAAACAGAACAACAAAACGTATTAGAGTCGATTAGAACTTTTGATGTTTTTGTTTTTCTGTTTTGCTCATTTATTCGACATGAATCTCCATTCCAGCTGCCGTATTTGGTGTCTCTTTTTGCTGTGTCAGAAATGTTTGGTGTTTTGATGATTCCTCGTGTGTACATGTTCCAGCCTGAAAACTGATATTTGGGAAAGGTGTGGTGTGGTAGTGTTGGTGAATTCTCAGCGTTTAGAGTCGAAGTTTTGTACAGTGTTCTAGTTTAATGAAAATTGTTCTGGCTGAGGGGTTTCATGTCCTAGTGTATTGGTTTTGATGAGTCTATTCCAGCCTGCAGGTTGACGTTTAGGGAGCACCTGCAAGTTTTCCAAAACTTTTCAGTCTATTCCAGTCTTATAGTTCATATTTGACAATACCCATGTGTGTGCTGCTTTGTTTTGCGGTGACTAATAGTGAAATCTTCAGCATTGATTGTGCGGACTAGCAGTCATTATTACTGTTGTTTTTTTTTTTTTTTTTTAATATCTTTTTTTTTTTTTTTTTTTTTTAAATCTTAGATGATTTTGTTAGGTGCTGCCACTGAGCCAATTCAAGTTAAGGATTGTGATTTATTATGGTCACCATGACTTAGAGATCTGTGTAGAAATAGAAAAGGTCACAGATAATGTGGTTGTTGTCGGTCTCAATAATGGTGTCAGATGGAGGGAAGGGTTGGGGGAGAGGGAGTGGAGAGAGGGGGGAGGGGAGCTAGCAACAAGCTTCATGTTATATTAGACATTAATCATTGATCAGATCAGAGCAGCAAGTCAGAGACAGTATATTCATTGATTTTTTACTGATCAAGCCATTGTCAACTTCATATTTGTAACCGATCATTGATCTGTCACTGATCAGACTGCTGTCAACTTTTTTGTGTTCACAGATCATTGATCTTTCACTGATCAGACTGCTGTCAGCTTCATGTTCACAGATCATTGATCTGTCACTGATCAGACTGCTGTCAGCTTCATGTTCACAGATCATTGATCTGTCACTGAGACTGCTGTCAGCTTCATGTTCACAGATCATTGATCTGTCACTGATCAGACTGCTGTCAGCTTCATGTTCACAGATCATTGATCTGTCACTGATCAGACTGCTGTCAGTTTCATGTTGTATCGTTGGCTATTGATCTGTCACTGATGGTAGGTCTCAGTCTTCATGTTGTGATCTAGTACCAATCAGACCATGGTCAGCTTCATGTTGTGTCATAATCATTGATCTATGATTGATCAGGCCATTTTAGAGGTGCCACTTTTCAGGCTCGGGTGGGAAATCCAGGAGACAGACAATCTGAAAAAATCATCTTTCAAGCCCAGAGAAATTCATAGCTGTTCCATTTAGTGCTTGAAAAAAATTCCTGGTGGGTTTTTCCAGCTCTACATTTTGGGCTCAGACTGGAAATATGGCCAACACAAATTGTTGAAATCATCGCCTTGAAGTGCGGTCATTGACAGCTGTCAAACTTTCAGGGTTAGCTTTTTTCAGGCCCAGTTTTTCTCAGCTCATGAACAATGGAGAACTGTGATGACTAACGCCAAGCAAAAAGCAAAAAAGCAATCCATTTTCGGATCAGTTGACACCCAGTTACCTGGTCATCCGGATCATCTTTCTTTTTGCAGTTTCTGCTCTGCACTTCCAATTGCAGTGTGTCAGCAGGAAAGGACAGTGTTGAGATTTAAAATATTTTAGCGCTAAAAGCTGAGTGTCAAAAAACTACAGGAAGAGGGCCTGGCATAAAGAGTGTAATGATCAAGGAATCAAGAACAACAAATCTGGATTATGGAGATTGTGCACCTCCTCTGGTTGAAGCTCCCCCACTCCCCACCCCTCCCCACTCCTCTCTTTCGTAGTCCTCCCTGCCTTTTACAAATGTTTACGATCTGCATACCTCAGATCCTTCCACCGCCCCTCCCCCTCCCCCTATCCTCGTCTATCCCCCATGGCATGTACTTTCTGGCCTGGAAAATTTGGACACTAGTTTTCTTCAGTGCTTTGGCCTGGTCAGTTAGGTTGGATGGCACTCCTGCCACTGTCATTTTCGTGATGTTTCCTTCGTTGTTGATTTGTGACGGATGGTATCTCTATGAATTTGATCTGTCATTGATCATTGATCTGTTAGTGATCAGACTGGTGTTAGCTTGATGTTGAGTCATTTGATGATTGATCTGCCACCAGTCAAACCACTGCCAACTTCATGTTGTGTCATTCATCATATGCTATCATCTTTGTATTGTGCTGTTGATTATTGATGTGGTCAATGATCAGATGAATGTCAATTTCATATTCTGTAATTGATTATTGATCTGTCATTGATCAGACAGACTGCTGTCAGTGATGTTTGTGTCATAAGAATATTGTTGATCTGTCATTGGTAAGGCCACTGTCATCTTCATGTTCATTGTTTAATTGTTGATCTGTCATTGATTAGGCCACTGTCATCTTCATGTTCATTGTTTAATTGTTGATCTGTCACTGATAAGGCCACCGTCATCTTCATGTTGTGTGACATTGATCACTATCTTCATGTTCATTTGTTTAATTGTTGATCTGTCACTGATAAGGCCACCGTCATCTTCATGTTGTGTGACATTGATCACTATCTTCATGTTCATTGTTTAATTGTTGATCTGTCACTGATAAGGCCACTGTCATCTTCATGTTGTGTGACATTGATCACTATCTTCATGTTCATTGTTTAATTGTTGATCTGTCACTGATAAGGCCACTGTCATCTTCATGTTTTTCATTGTTTAATTGTTGATCTGTCATTGATTAGGCCACTGTCATCTTCATGTTCATGGTGTTTAATTGTTGATCTGTCACTGATAAGGCCACCGTCATCTTCATGTTGTGTGACATTGTCATCACTATCTTCATGTTCATTGTTTAATTGTTGATCTGTCACTGATAGACCACCGTCATCTTCATGTTGTGTGACATTGATCACTATCTTCATGTTCATTGTTTAATTGTTGATCTGTCACTGATAAGGCCACTGTCATCTTCATGTTGTGTGACATTGATCACTATCTTCTTGTCATGTGTGTTTAATGTGTTGATCTGTCACTGATAAGACCACCGTCATCTTGATGTTTTGTGACATTGATCACTGATGTTGTCACTTACCAGATGACTGTCGGTCCGTAATCCTGGAGGCTTTTTCAGGTTTGTGTGTGGTAGTGTCCCCATTGGTTTGTAGACTTTGCACTTTGCAGAGAGAATACCAACTGTAACATCTTCTTATGCAAGGGGCAAGATTAGTGACTTAATAGTCACAATCAGGATAGACAAGGGAACAGGGCGTACACTTACAGACAATTGTGTGTCCATCAATTTTAATGCTATGTATGCGTTTGTTATGTGTTTGTGCGTGTGGCCTTAGGTAGCATCTTGTGTTTCTAATCCTGCACTTTGTTTCATCTCCCTTTCTCCCCCATGTGTGTGTGTGTGTGTGTTCATGCGTGTTTGAGCTTTGTTATTGCAAGTGAAAAACTATGTTTAGTGTGTATTGTCTGTATAAGGACCACCTTTGTTTCATGCGTACTTGGGTGTTTATATCAGGATTGAATCGCTGGAGGTTTTTCTTTTGTTCCTTTCATTCCGGTGACTGCCATGTACTCGAACCCTTTACTTACACTGTTCAACAGAATTTGTGTGTGTGTTTTGTTTGGATCCCATTCATTTTGTTGCTTCCTTGTGTTCTTTGAAAAAGGTGGTGTACATCAACATCTTCTTAATCTGATCTCTTGAGCTATACAATGAATGTCTTTATTACATAGGAATGATATTGATGTGATAAACTTTACTAAGTGTGTACACATGCACCCATGGGGAGAATTTTCAATTTTAGAATGGAATCATAATAACGTTTTGAAATGTAAGCGTGGTATATATGGATTTATAGCATTGTGATTTAATGTCTCTGTTGTGTGACCACCTTTCTATGTTTTAGAATGGAATCATAATAACGTTTGAAATGTGAGCATGGTGTATATGGATTTATAGCATTGTAATTCAATGTATGTAGAATGTGTGGTATTCATATGAATGGGATATGTCTCTGTTGTATGTTTTGCCACGGCACAAAGCTCTGTGTTCTCTGTTGTGTCATCTAACAAGCTTTCTGTATAGTCTGTTGTGGAGTGACCAGCTCTGTTTTGTTTGTTATTGCAAGTGAAAAACTATGTTTGTTTAGGTCAGGTGACCAAGGTCTGTATTGTCTGTTGTATTAAGTGACCACCTTTGTATTGTATGATGTGTCCACATGATCACCTTTGTATTGCCTGTTGTGTCACATGACCACCTTTCTATGTCTCTGTTGTGTCATGTGCCTTTCTATGTCTCTGTTGTGTATTCTCTGTTGTGTCATGTGTCCAATGACCACCTTTGTATTCTCTGTTGTGTCCAATGACCACCTTTCTATTCTCTGTGTGTGTGAAATGACCACCTTTGTATTCTCTGTTGTGTCAAAGGACCACCTTTCTTCTGTTCTCTGTTGTGTCCAATGACCGCCTTTCTATGTCTCTGTTGTGTCCAATGACCGCCTTTCTATGTCTCTCTTGTTGTCCAATGACCGCCTTTCTATGTCTCTGTTGTGTCAATGACCGCCTTTCTGTGTCTCTGTTGTGTGAAATGACCGCCTTTCTATGTCTCTATTGTGTCCAGTGACCGCCTTTCTATGTCTCTGTTGTGTCAAATGACCACCTTTCTGTGTCTCTGTTGTGTGAAATGACCGCCTTTCTATGTCTCTGTTGTGTCCAGTGACCGCCTTTCTATGTCTCTGTTGTGTCCAATGACCGCCTTTCTATGTCTCTGTTGTGTCCAATGACCGCCTTTCTATGTCTCTGTTGTGTCCAATGACCGCCTTTCTATGTCTCTGTTGTGTCCAATGACCGCCTTTCTATGTCTCTGTTGTGTCCAATGACCGCCTTTCTATGTCTCTGTTGTGTCCAATGACCCGCCTTTCTATGTCTCTGTTGTGTCCAATGACCGCCTTTCTATGTCTCTGTTGTGTCCAATGACCGCCTTTCTTTCTATGACCACCTCTGTCTTGTGTCCAATGACCTTTCTGTGTCTCCCTTTCAATGCCTTTCTGTGTCTCTGTTGTGTCCAAATGACCGCCTTTCTAGTGTCTCTGTTGTGTCCAATGACCGCCTTTCTATGTCTCTGTTGTGTCCAATGACCGCCTTTCTATGTCTCTGTTGTGTCCAATGACCGCCCTTCTATGTCTCTGTTGTGTCCAATGACCGCCTTTCTATTCTCTCTGTGTCCAATGACCCACCTCTCTATGTGTCTCTGTTGTGTCAAATGACCACCTTTCTGCTCTCTCTGTTGTGTCATGTGACCACCTTGCTGCTCTCTTCTATGTCTGTTGTGTCAATGACCACCTTTCTGCTCTCTGTTGTGTCATGTGACCACCTTTCTGCTCTCTGTTGTGTCATGTGACCACCTTTCTGCTCTCTGTTGTGTCATGTGACCACCTTTGTATTGTCTGTTGTGTCACATGACCAGCTTTGTATTGTCTGTGTTGTGTCAAGGACCACCTTTGGATTGTCTGTTGTGTCACATGACAACCTTTGTATTGTCTGTTGTGGCATGTGACTAGCTTTGTATTGTCTGTTGTGTCACATGACCAGCTTTGTATTGTCTGTTGTGTCATATGACCACCTTTGTATTGTCTGTGTTGTGTCACATGACCAGCTTTGTATCGTCTGTTGTGTCATGTGACCACCTTTGTATTGTCTGTTGTGTCACATGGCCACCTTTTTGTATTGTCTGTTGTGTCGTGTGACCAGCTTTGTATTGTCTTGTGTGTCAAGTGACCAAATTTGTATTAACTGTTTGTCATGTGACCAGCTTTGTATTGTCTGTTGTGTCAAGCGACCATCATCTTTGTATTAACTGTTGTGTTGAGTGACCAACTTTGTGTTGTCTTGTGTCATGTTACCAGCTTTGTATTGTCTGTTGTCTCGAGTGACCATCTTTGTATTAACTGTTTTGTCATGTGACCAGCTTTGTATTGTCTGTTATGTCAAGCGACCATCTTTGTATTGTCTGTTGTGTCATGTGACCACCGTTGTATTGTCTGTTGTGTCAAGCGACCATCTTTGTATTAACTGTTGTGTCGAGTGACCAACTTTGTATGGTCTATTGTGTCATGTGACCAGCTTTGTATTCTCTGTTATGTCATGTGACCAGCTTTGTATTGTCTGTTGTGTCAAGCGACCATCTTTGTATTAACTGTTGTGTCATGTGACCAGTTTTGTATTGTCTGTTATGTCATGTGACCAGCTTTGTATTGTCTGTTGTGTCACGTGACCAGCTTTGTATTGTCTGTTGTGTCAAGCGACCATCTTTGTATCAACTGTTGTGTCATGTGACCAGCTTTGTATTGTCTGTTATGTTATGTGACCAGCTTTGTATTGTCTGTTGTGTCACGTGACCACCTTTGTATTGTCTGTTGTGTCACATGACCACCTTCATATTTTCTGTTGTGTCATGTGACCAGCTTTGTATTGTCTTTTGTGTCACATGACCAGCTTTGTATTGTCTGTTGTGCCATGTGACAACCTTTGGATGGTCTGTTGTTGGATGTAACAAACTCTGCTTTGTTTGTTCTGTCTCGTAACAAGTTCAGTATTGTCTGTGGTGTCTTGTGTATTGTCTGTAGTCTTGTAACAAAATCTGTTTTGTCAGTTGGGTTGTTGGAGACATTCTCTTTTCTCTTATTACAGATGTGCTGTTCATCTGTAGTGTTATCACAGATGGTCTCTTCATTTGTGTCGTGGAAGGTGTTCTTTTTATAATTTGTGTTGATGGAGACGTTCTGTTAAAATTGTTGATTGCTTGACAATGTTCTTTTAAATCTGTAGAGATATAAGACAAGGTTCCATCAAACTAATGATATTGGTTGTTTTCTGTAAAACAATTGGAGTTATTTTATTTTTTTTTTTTTTTTCTTTTTCTTGTGTGTGGCCAGTACAGAGGAAACATTAGTGACTTGAATTTTTAAAGGCCGGTGATGCCTTATCCATCTGTAGGATAGATGATTCGTAGTTCTGTTTTGCTATGGTGTGAAAAAAGACATTAAAGTCTTGTTTTGATTAGTGTCATTTCATTTTTATTGTGCATACCATTTAAGGTAAATCGCGTTTTTAACAGAAAAATGTTTGGTGGTTTATGGGGCTTTGGATTTGATTGAATCCTTTTTTTTGAAGTGTTGGGTGATTGTGGTTTGGATTTTATTCAATCCCTTTTTTTTTTTTTTTTTGTTCATGTTTGGTAGACTATTGTCCCACTGTTTTAGACCTGGTTGTTTTTGCAGGTTCTTTTTCTGTTTTGAAATCTTTGTTGTTGTTTTTTTTACTGGACATGTATACAAAAAAAAAGCAAAAATGAAAGGAAAACAGAACGAGAAAATGGAAATAAGAACAGGTGCATGTGCGGACACCTATATATTTACATTTTTTTTCATATATATGCATATATCAGGTACATTGTTATATTTCAAATGTAGGATATATTTTTTTGTAATATATTCCATTGTATTGTATTATGATTATGGTACAAAGATGGATCTGCACACGCTCTGGCATAGTCTTGCACAGTTCCCTCTTTGGGTTGAATGGCAGTGTTCGGTTCGGTCTTGTGTTTAACCTTGATCATTTCCACCACACTGAATACCAGATCAGTGTAGGCATTTTTTTTTTTTTTTTTTTTTTACCGTAGTAATGTTTTCGGTTTTGAATTAAAAGTGGATTTCTGAATTATTTTTTGTTGAAAATACTTTCATTTTGACAGAAAATTACTTGGGGGGGAAAAAAAAAACGTTCCCATCTAGAAAAATGTAAACGTGATACGAGAGGAAATATTTTCAGGAAACAAAGACCGTTGTGTACTTACAGAAAGCTGTATCATCTGTGTGGTGCAGTGGATAGTGCCCCAAGTTACAGGCTGTGTGTTGGGGGTGCAAGTTTCTGGGAGTTTTGGTTCTGGGTCAGGTTGTACCCGCAGTCGGTGAGTGTTCCCCAGTGGGAATCTTGACTGGAACCATACAGTTGAGCTTTCGCTCAGTGGATGCATCTCTGAGAACGGTGCTCAAATGTTCTGACCAGCCCTGCAGGTGTCTTCTTCTACGGGGCCTGGTTGATGTGTAGAGTTTCGCCCTGTCACGCAGTTTCAGACCAGAAGGGAATTCCAGAGCATTGTTTTCATCATCGTTTTCCTCATTGATCATCAGTCAAAGCAACAAGAAGGGAAAAAAAAAAAAAACCCAACTGAATGTGAGATTTTCAAATGGATAACGTGGATGAACGTCTTAAAACTGAGATAGAGACTTGTTGCTCGTTTCATTTAATACTCATATCAGACCCTGTAGTGGTTTGAAATTGGCATTCATATTTTCTTTTACCTTCAGTATATACCACAGTTGTTATTGAATACAACATTCCCCCCGCACACTGAGTGCTTACCTTGACTCTCTATTTCTCCTCCTGCTTGTACTGATAGGAATTCTGCCTTCGTTGTGTGCACTTGTGAGCACTGTCTTTCTCTTTTCTCCTTCATTGAGTTCTTCTGGTATCATTCAATTTCTCTTTTTCACCGACCACACTTGTTAGTTCAGAATTTCTCTGTTCCCCTTCACAAAGTGCACTTAATGGAAATGAATTCGTCTGCTACCTTTCAGTAAGAGCCGATGGTGGTACCGTATTTCTGTCCTCAATGAGTGGTCTTCTTAATACTGAATTTCTCTTTCTCGTTACCTAGACTGGTAAATACTGAGTTTCCGTCTTCACTGAGTGGCCTTGTTGATTCTGAATTTCACTACACCTCTACACTAAATGCTTATGCTAATACTGAAGTTCTGTCTTCACTTAGTGGTCTTGGTGATAGTGACTTTCGTGTTGAGTTTGCCAAGTTGATGCTCAAGTTGGAGTCAGATTTCTACTTCCCCCCAGTAAGTGCTCCAGTTGATACTGACTTTTTTTTTTACTGTCACTCATTGGTGTTCAAATTCCCCTTGCCTTCAATGAGTGTTCTGGGTAATTCTGGCTTTTCTTCTCTACTCTTAAGTGCTCATGTCGACTGAGGTTGTTTTCTTTTTCTTGCCTCTCGTGATATTCTACTAAAACTACATTTCTTCTTCCCAACAGTCAATGCTGTTTTTTTGTTCTGATTTTGTTTTTCTTTGCTGTACCGAGTGTTGCCGTTCGTACAGAAGAGATCTCTTAACTAAGTGCTGCTGTTGGTAGAGATTTTTCCCTCCTCTTTAACTGAATGAAATGTTAATTCTGAATTTCATCTCCGCATGAGTGAGTGCTCAAGTTAAAACATATGTTTCTTTTTCTCCTTTTGACTGAATGCTTATGTTCAGACTGAATTCGTTCACATGTTTTCTGAGTGCTCCCAAGAAAACTTGATTTAAAAAAAAAAATAAAAAAAAATCTTGATTTCTTTTCGTATTTACTGAGTGCTCTTGTTGATACTGAATTTCATCATGTGATGAGTGCTCCTGTGAATGATTAATTTCTTCTTCCCATGAGTGAGCACTCTTGTTAATACTGAATTTCTTTTTCCATTGAGTGAATTCTCCAGTTGATATTGAATTTTTTTTTTTTTTCTTTTCTTGATAAAAAAAAATGCTTTGGCCAATTGGGTAATTGTTGATTTCTTCTGTTAATTGAGTGCTCCAGTTACTACTGATTTTTTTTTTTGTTTTTTTTTTTGAGTGAGTGCTATTGCTCAGTATTGAAATTTTTCTTCCTTTGGCTGGGTGCCCATGTTAGTACTGTAGGATTTCATTTCTTGGAGTGTTCCTGTTAATGTTCGATATTAAAGTTGTTGCCTTGACTGAGTGATTCAGTTATTACTGGATTTCCTCTTCTTTCGGCTGATTGTTCCAGGCAGGTCTGCATGTCTTCTTTTCTGGACTTTGTGCACCAGGCAGTGCTGAATGTCGTCTGCTCTTGACTGAAAGATGGAGTTAGTAGAACGTTTTTTTTTTCTCGTGAGGGAGTGGTCCAGTTAATTCTGGTTTTCTTCCTGTCATTTAGCGTACCTGTTTGATACTGATTTCTCTTTTTTTTTTTTTTTTTTTTTTTTTTTTAAGTGGTGGTGGGGGGAAGGTTGGGGGGAATGTTGACTGAGTGTTCCTGTTGATATTAAATTTTTTCTTCCTTTGCCTGAGTTGATACTAAAGGTCTTATTCCTTTCAACGGAGACTCATTGTGATAACTGAATTTCTTCTTATTTTGACTGGATGCTTGATTTCTTATAATTATTTTTCATTCTTTGTATTATTTGAAAAAGTGTATTAGATATTTATGTATTTATCTGATTCCCTCCACATCGACTTTTGTGCTGTTTAGAGATGTCAGCGTCTTTTTTCGAGCCCTGATTTCAATTTTTACCAATTAGATATGCCAGTGCCTTTCTGTAGACTTTTATTTTACTGATAGAAGATGTCACAGGTTTTCTCCTGTCCTCTTATCAGACCTGTTTATCCATTGAATTTCGCTGTATTATGTACACATTTATTGAAAGTGTGATGAAAACATTGAACTTTGAAAAAAAAGAAACACACACACACAAACTAACTAGAGATTAAGTTACTGAGCATTAACTGCATTTTCAGTTCTTGGTGTACCAGTTTAGATGTTTTGACCAAAGAAGGACAATGCATGCCAACCCTCTTAGGCAAAAATGGGTCTGGCTGTGTCTTGCTTCTTCGACAATATGCCGATACACAGAATCAATAGTGGAGACTAAAAATGATATTAAAGAAAGAAAACGGGGGAAAAAAAAAGAAAAGGGAAGGCATGGATTTGTTCCAAAGTATGGTGACGACTCAGGTTTGAAAGTAATTTGTGTTTGAAGAAACTTTTTTACTGTAGATCAGTATCCATGTACCATCTAGCATGACCTGTGTGGCAGGTGAAAATGACGCTACACCCCCCAACCGTCCTCTCCCACTTTTCACAAAAATTTGGAAGATCTGTATGTATTCAATGCAGTAAATATGACTTTTTTTTTTCAGTACACCAATAGCAGCATTAGCATATACAGGTCTGTCATATTTGTCTCAAATGATAGGAGACGTAGACATCTATCTCATGGCTCATTATGTTTGTATTTTCACTTATTGAAGATGCCAGTGTCTTTCTGCCAAACTTGTGTGTCTGTTTCTCTGATTTTAGGTATTAAGGTCTTTCTCCAGTCTCTTTACGTCGTGTTTCACTGATCGGAGATGTCAGGATCATTCTCCTAGCTCTTTTTAATCTGTTTTCTGTGGTTTAGTCTTTTGTGTCATATTTTCTGTGGTTGAAGATGATCTTTGATTCCCTCTGTGGTTGAAGATGGTCTTTCTCTGGATTCTGTGTCTTTTTTCATTAGGAAATGTCGAGATCTTTCTCCAGAGTTCTTGTGTGGTTTTTCTGCGAATGGAGATGTCAAGGTCTTTCAACAGATTGTGTGTGTGTGTGTGTATTGTGTGTGTGTCTGTGTGTGTGTGTGTGCGAGTGAGAGAGTTCTCAACCAGTTAGAGAAGTCAGCGCCTTTCTGCACTCCTTTTATATGGGTTCCTGATCGCAGATGTCAAAGTCTCTCACACGGCTAGTTGTATCAGCTTTCACTGGTTGAAAAAAGTCGAGGTCTTCTGACTCCTTGTACCTGTTTTCACTGGTTGAAGTCAAGATCCTTTCTGGTATCTCACTGTCTCTGTTTTCACTGGTTGAAATCAGGATTTTTTCCCATACTCCTTGTACCTGTTTTCACTGGTTGAAGTCAGGTCTTTTGCCGCACCCATTGTATCTCTTTTCATCGATTGGAGATGTCAAGCTCTTTCCCCTTCATGTTTGTATCTGTTTTCACTGGTCAGAAATGTCCAGGTCGTTTCTTATACCTCTTCTGTCTGTTCTCATGGTTGGAGATGTCGAGGTTTTCGACTCTTTTTCTCTGTTTTCACTGAAGGTGTTGAGGCCTTTGACTCTCTTTCTCTGTTTTCACTGGAGATGTCTCTGACTCTTTTTTTCACTGGAAATGTTGAGATCTTTGACTCTTTTTCTCAGTTTTCACTGGAGATGTCGAGGTCTTTGACAGATGTTTTTCTGTTTTCACTGGAGATGATGTTGAGATCTTTGACTCTTTTTGACTCTTTTTCTCAGTTTTCACTGGAGATGTTGAGGTCTTTGACTCTTTTTCTCTGTTTTCACTAGAGATGTCGAAGTCTTTGACTCTTTTTCTCTGTTTTCACTGGAGATGTTGAGGTCTTTGACTCTTTCTCTGTTTTCACTGGAGATGTCGAGGTCTTCGACTCTTTTTTCTCTGTTTTCACTGGAGATGTTAAGGTCTTTGACTCTTTTCCTCTGTTTTCACTGAGATGTCGAGGTCTTCGACTTTGACTCTTTTTCTCTGTTTTCACTGGAGATGTTCAGGTCTTTGACTCTTTTTCTCTGTTTTCACTGGAGATGTCGAGATCTTCGATTCGAGGTCTTTTCTCTTTTTTTCTCTGTTTTCACTGAAGATGTCGAGGTCTTCGACTCTTTCTCTGTGTTTTCACTGGAGATGTTGAGATCAGATGACTCTTTTTTCTCTGTTTTCACTGGAGATGGCTGAGGTCTTTGACTCACTGGAGATGTTTTTTCTCTGTTTTCACTGGAGATGTCGAGGTTGAGGTCTTTGACTCTTTCTCTGTTTGACTCACCGGAGATGTTCAGGTCTTTGACTCTTTTTCTCTGTTTTTTTCACTGGAGATGTTAAGGGTCTTTGACTCTTTTTTCCTCTGTTTTCACTGGAGATGTCGAGGTCTTCGACTTTTTTATCTGTTTTTTTCTCTGACTCTTTTTCTCTGTTTTCACTGGAGATGTGTATGCCTTTGTCTTGACCCCCTTCTGTCTACTTTTGATCTGCCTTCACTGACTCCCTTGTCAACGAATCAGGTCATTGATGTTACATTTTTGTACAGTTTTGTGCTCCTGAACATTCAGCTTACTTATGAAGCAGCAAAGAAAGGAAGCAAGTTTGTTAGTTTTATGGCATTGTATGTGGGTGGTCAGGTTATCACCACAGAGTATTTCAAACTGCAAAACTTTTTCTCCCTCAGCATATTTGGTATTGCACGACAATGGCATGTAATTGGCATGCAAGACTGTCACCTTGATGTAATTGGTGTTGCAAGATAGTCATCTTGATGTAATTGGTGTTGTAAGACAGTCACCTTGATGTAATAGGTGTTGCAAGACAGTCACCTTGATGTAATTGGTGTTGCAAGACGGTTGTCACCTTGATGTAATAGGTGTTTGTGTAATTGGTGTGTATCACGGATCTGCTGTGCCTTTCTTCTTTGTAGTGCTTATTGCAGGTCATTGATATGTACGTTTCTTTTTTTTACAACAGTTAAATATCTGCCCTTTATGTTCAAGTTTGTACCCATTTTTAATTAGTTATCGTTATCATTATTATCTTTTTACATAAAAATTTGATGCGTCAGTGTTTCTCCTCCTGTCTGTCACAAGGACTTTTGAATTTCAAATTTGGCGTCGAACAACTTTGAGCAGTGGTCAACAACATAGTGCCATATTTGACGAGTGCGATGCTTAACGGATGTGCATGGATGTGACGCAAGGCGGTTACGACTTCTCCATGGTGCAGAGCATTCAGAGTCTGAAGTCTGATGAAGTAATGGATTGTTTGTGACTGGGGAGTTCAGTGGAAACATACAGAGTTGGCAGTCAGATGTGTGTTCGAATCCTTTCAGCAGCGAAGCCCCCCAGGGGAGTTGGGGTTCCTGGGGCCGTTTTTGTACAAATAGTATTCCCACCTTCTCAATGCTCGGCACTTGTAATTTCTTTTATTTAGGTCACATTCTTTGTCTCTGCCTGCTTTATATTTGTTGTGTTCAGTTCATCTTCTGAATTTTTTTTATATTTTATGTTTGAATGTTTGTTTCTGTATTTGGACCCCCCCTTCTTCTGTCTTTTTTTTTTTTTTTTTTTTTGAAGTTTTAAACATTTTTCAAAAAATTTTTTTTTGTGGCCAAAATTTCACAAAGTTCAGAACGGATGTTAATTCTCCATTTTGTAGTGTTTGTTCGGCCATATGTTTTCAAAAAAAAAAAAAAGAGAAAATACTTTTTTCTTAAAAAACAAAGGGTGAACAGTAATACCAAGGTTCTGGTGCTCTCAGTGCAGCCTAGTGTTACCTACCTTTAAGGATGCCAGTGGGTAAGCTACCATACTCGTGAACAACGTGTAGACATTAACTTTGTTGCATGTTTTTTTTTTCGTCCCCTCTGTATTGGTGGCAAAGGCCCTATGTGGTCAGCTGGGCTGGTACAGTGAAATATAACTGCTGGAAAGTGTCAGTGTGGCTGCCTGTCTAGGGTGATCTCATTCTGGCGGTGGAGGTGCAGTAATGTAAGTCATTCTCCTACCCCAGCTCTTCTTCGATGGCCAGTCACACTGGCTGTGCGGCGCAAGGTCGGTATGGATGATAAATCAATGTCACCACATGCAAGCATCTGGTGGAGTTGAAAGACGACGGTGACTGGGAGGCTTCTGTGTGGAGCTGACTGGTTAAAAGGCTGTAATTAAGGTGGGATCAGCCCATGCTGATTAAACAAGGGAAGCAAACCAGTACTGGAGAAGTTTCTGAAAAACAAGAAGCTGCAAGCGCTACATTTGCGTTTGTTTGTTTTTATCTCTAAAGGTGGAGGATGTATAGGGTGCCTCAGAACCCTGTTCACTCCACTTCAGGTCTCAGACTCTTGATTATGCTGAACTCGTGTATATAATTTCTCTTTTTATAGGGAATTCAACTTGTTATTTTGAGGTCATCTCATGTTCATTTGTTAAATTTCAGAAAAAAAAGTAAACACTTTTGCTCAACAGGTGTCGGTAGAAATATGACTCATGGTGACTTTACAAGTCTGTATAACGTTGAGTGTTTCCATCACAACTCCATTGCTGACAGATGGATTTCAGTCGTGCTTGATATAGAATTAAACTGATTTGTGCAGTTGTGAATTATAAGTGGAAATTCTTGTGAGACCTGTGTATAGTTGATCGAACCAAAAAAGAAAAGAAAAAAAAAAGAATATTCAATCTGGTTGTTGTTATAACTTTTGCTTTACCATTTGAGCTCACTGATTCAGACTTGATATACAAGCAAACATGGCGACTGATTTGTGGATATAAAGAAATTCCTGACTTTCAAGTTCGTGACAGATTTTTGGTCATTTTGACCTTGTAATATTGCATACCCACCCAGTGAATTTTATTTTTAACTTACAGTGCAACGGGATCACCATACGAATGCATGTGTGAAAGAAGTCCTTTGCCTTGTTTTGGCAGAGTTGTAGCACTTTGAACTTGTTTTCAGCATTGTAACTCATGTAATCTCAACTGTTCTTGTGCCAAACAACAGGTTTCATTGAAAACTGGTAGACCAGCTTACATGAGCGAGTTTGGTTGTTATCATTCGAACTGCCGCATTTGTATGCTGAGATTATGAAATGTGAGATAGGAAATGCCATTTCCACCAGTATACTGTTTTTCTTATCTATGGGGGAATTACGGTGGGGATGGGAGATGTGCGAGTGAAGGTGGGGGGGTTACGAGGAGGTGAGTTGGTGTACATGGGAGGAAGAGGGCTGAAACGGGCTTAAATTCAGAACTGTAGAATTGCGAACTTTACAACTGCTGTGAAAAAAAAAAATTTTTTTTTGCATGCCACAACGAAGGTGCAGACAGAGTGTGCTGTGTTTTAGTTGTTTTTATTTGTTTGTTTTTGTAAAATTTTATGCATCCCTTTTTATGATGATATTTTTTTTCTTTTGCATCAGTTGTTTTCGTTGCTGTTTTTAAAAAAAAAAATTATAAATGCCCATGCAATAATTTTTTGATTTAATGAAAGATAGTTTATTATGGTATTTTCATGGGCAACATTCTTATGAAAATAGCTTGTTATACATATGACGTTCTTCATCACCGAAGAAGAGTTGTAGTTTATTATCATAGTTGACAGTGCTTTGCTCTTCAACTAAAGGGGCTATGTTTTAAAATTTGGCTTTGCTGATTAGGAAACGTATTTGTATTACATATATTTTAATTTTATATGTGATTTGAATTTTTGCTGTTCTGTTAAGTAGAGCTTTTTTGCTTCCTATGATTGCTCTTACCTAACATTTGTTGTTCTCTGTCATGTAGTCTGAGCATTTTCTGCTTGTTTATTACCTGGACATGTCTTTTTTCTGAGTTGAGAAGAAATTGTCTTGCAAATGGTCTCTAGTTCTCTTTACATATACATATGTCTCCTGTGTGTTCTTTGCTATTTACACTTCTCTTTACACGTCATTATAGTAATTTTCTGTTTTCGTATGAAAAGTTCTTGAATCAGTCTCAGTGGTGACTGCAGAACCTGTTGGAGTGACTGCTTATGTTTCGACCTGCCTGCACACTTGTTGACTTGATTTACGGGATTTTTCCACGTCAGGCATTTTTTTTGTTTTAGCCTCATTTTGTTGTGTCACCTCAGTGGCAATGCTCCCATACCATTCATTCCGGTCTCCTCTACACAGCCACACCCATAAGAGCCCAGGTCCCAGCAGTCCACAGGGAGCAGTCGGTAACAAGTCCTGGAGGCAACACACAAACCCACTGGAGGAGACACTGCACTGCCGCTGAGTCACTTTGGTGGTGTTCAGTGGCGCCTGTTTAGGTCTGACATAAGCAGGACACCACCTACAAAGCCCTGATTTGACAACACTAATTGCTTAGTCATGGATCCAAAGTAAAAGGGATGTCTCTCCAGAGAGTGCTACCTCGTCCGTCCGCAGCCACAGTCCCCCATGAACTTGTCAGTACCGACTTCAACACGAACTCGCTGTCCGATTTGATGGGATTTTTTTTTTCTACAAGAGGTAACCTGACTCTATTCCCTAAAAGCTACTTCACATCAGACGTTAAACTGAAGCTCCATAAACGAATGCAAGCATGACATCTTAACGTGCATGTGAAATCCCATCATCACCTTTCTTCGGAAGAGCAGGCTCCGTAGGTTGATGGTAAGGACAAGTACGTGCATAGCCTGTTTTCTGTGTGCTGATAACAGTCTGCATGGAGGCTGCCGAGTGCTGGTCAGGATACTGTCCCCTACTGGAAGAAGAGAAGAAAGGTACATGGTGGCATGTTCGAAAAGATGCAGAGATGTGTGACTGTGTCTGGGTCAGAATATGAAGTGCTTAAAATGAGTTAATCAGCTCATGTATTCAAAGGAAACAGTTCAGTTGTCTGCCGCTTATGGCATGCTGGCATTGCAAAATGCAAGAAAAATCACTCTTAAAAAAAAGTAACTAGGTCCATACCTACGTAATAGTTAGGTAATCTTCAGACTGTGGGCTTTGTCCCTGCCTTCTTCTTCATTGTCACTAAACTTAGCGTCAACTCGCAGCCCCCCCTTCACCCCTTCACCCCCCCCCTTCTTCCCCCCCCCCCCCCCACACACACACACATACACCCAAGCATAATCTTATTCCTTCAGTGAATCGACCGCCCATTATCTATGTGCCATGTACTGGCATTGTGTAGACCAGAGATTGTCGTCTGCATGGTCTGTCCCTTGAGTCCATCCATCAGTGTATCTATTGTCTTGCACCTCAGTCTTATTTCTGAGTCTGTCTCTCAGTCCGAGAGAGTCAGAGTCCCTCCGATACACTGTCATCCGTCTTTCTCTATGTTTGTATAGCTTTGAATTGTGTTGCAGAAAAGGGTTTTCCGACTCTTGGTCGTGGATCAAGTTTTGTTCCATTAACTTTTTCTTTTCAAAAATTCTTTTCATTTCACTGACTGTTCCTTGTTTGGAGATGTATATTCCTTTTGAGGAACCTATTATTCCTTAGTGTCGCCTTGTATATTCCTTTTGAGAAACCTGTTATTCTTAGTGTCGCCGTAATTCTTGCCTAGCCAAGTTTTTCCTCGGAAGATTAATGTGTGGCCCTTTTCGTCTGGTCAAAAAATAAATGTCACGACTGTGATTTGTATGTGTGTGTGTGTGTGTGTGTGTGTGTGTGTGTGTGTGTGTGTGTGACAGACAGACAGACAGACAGACAGAGAGAGAGAGAGAGACTATGCCATGTTTTCAAGTATTGGTAACCTGCCATGGAGAAGCGCTGCATGTCAAGTCTGCCCATCTTTCTGTCCGTTCGTCTGATTACTTGTCTGTCGCGCACTTTGACATGCACACGCATATACGCATACAAACACACAAACATACATGCACACACACATACACTGCAGATAGGAGCATGCACACTCACAAACACACACACACACGCAAAACACACTCACGTGCACGCGCGCACACTCACACACACACACAGAAGGGAAATGCACGCACACGTGCGCGCCCACACACACATACACACACAAACACGTGCACACACACACACCACGGGTCACCCAAACTAGGTGCAGGAAGATAGGAACACACACACACACACACTCTCTCTCTCTCTCTCTGAGTCTCTCTCTCTCTCTCATCATGTGCACACACACACTCACACTTGCGCATGATCGCACGCACACACACTCACACTTGTGCACGTGTGTGTGTGTGTGTGTGTGCGCGCGCGCGCGCGCGCACACACACACACACACACACACACACACACACACAGTGTCACATGAACTAGACCGTCTGAGATCGCATTTCTTGAACTGAAAAAAAAGGTGTCAAATGAAAACACTTGCTACTGCCATTACTACTGCTACTCATGTTGCAGTACTGGTGAAAAATGAGAATTATTCAGTTGACCTTTGTACTGCATGCAGGTGACGTCAGCCCCAAACATCACTTAATGACACTGGGCTCCTTGAATCCTGGTTATGTACTTGACCTTTGTATAGAGTGCAGATGATGTCACCCTGAATCAAAACTGCCGCACATGACTAATTTACGGCGAGTTTGATCGATTTTTAGATCTCGTTACAAAATTACTGTTTTCTTCAGTATTTGACAAATTCTGAAAGCCGGATATGAAAAGCAAAACAAAATCCCCCCCCCCCCCCCCCCCCCCCCCCCCCCCCCCCCCCCCCCCCCCCCCTCTCCTCCCATTTTTTTTTTTTTTTTTTTTTTTTTTTTTTTGCATGCCATGATATGTTTTTAGTGTAAGCAGAGTATTTTCTATATACACCTGTACAGAGACATTTCCATGGAGAGAAACGGGAGTTCTGTTGACGGAGTTCTGTCAGTTGATGCCATTCAGCCAACGCTATGATCTCAGAAGGGAGACAATCCCATTCACCCAACGCTATGATCTCAAAGGGAGACAATCTTCCAATTACCTCCCCGTCCGTTCCCTTCCTTCACAAAACTGCTAGTTTCGTTTTCTGTGTCCAAAGGTGCGGCAGCTGCGCTAAACAGCACGTCGGTGACACTGGGCGTGTATGTTCTGTGTCCAGCTTTATTTGACAACTTGGTAGTGCATGCAATGTTACCTCATAAATACGTTCCAAAGGTGTAGCAGCTGTGCTGAACACCACTTTAGTGATGTCCTGTGCCCAATTTATTTGGCAACTTCGTATTACATGCAAAATTACATCATAAACACAAGTTCGGTGATTCTTAGCGTATCGTTTCTTGTCTTCAATTTATTTGACCTGCAAACAGACGATGTTAGCCCCTAACCCCACTTCTACGATACACGGCATATTATGTTCTGTGTTCTGTTTTTTTTTTTTTTTGACCTCTGTCGTGGATGCAGTGATAACTCCAGATCAGTGATTTCTTGGCATTTTGTGTCCAGTGTCTCTGAGCGTGGAAGCGTTGTTGTTTTAGTAGATACCGCATGCCTCTGGAACCTGTCACCCATGTTGGTCCTGGAAACAAACAAAAGAGAAAAGTCAATTAGAAACAAGGCAATGTGTGGCCGTCAGTGCACGAGCTAGTGTGTGTGTGTGTGTGTGTGTGTGTGTGTGTGTGTGTGCGTACGTGCGTGAGTGTGTGTGTGTGTGTGTGTGTGTGTGTGTGTGCGCGCGCGCGCGTGTGTGTGTGTTGTGTGATACAGACTGAAATGTCCATAAAATGAAAGTTCCTGCGTTAGGGCTGACTTTACAAAGTGTGCAAATTGGTGTGTGTGTGTCTGTGTGTGTGTGCGCGCGCGCGCGCGCGTGCGTGCTGGTCTTTATATATGCAGACAACTACGTTGCATTGCCCGAGAACAGTGTGATAGAAACAGTTCACGGCGGGCGTATCGGAACGCAGCCATCACCACCACCATCACTTCACCCCACTCTCTCTTCTCCCCCCTCTCCTACTCCCCTCCCTCTCCCCTCCCTTCCTCCATGCGTCCTCTTCCCTGTAGTATCCTCGCTGCAACACTGACATATTGTGACAGTAACTATTACGGGGGAACGAACGCCCGACTGACAGGATACCTACCACATCACATGCAATGCAATATTGGCTGCACTCGCCTGTACACGCAACGGCAATCCTTCTTTCCCTCCCCCACCGCCTCCCCCCAACCCAAACCTTTCCAGAATGAGACACAACTGTTTTGCCATCTTCATATGCATGTATTTCATTTCCGGTTCATGTTCACTAGCCATCTTCATATCCAATCTGCTGTTTATGCCCGCCATCTTTACAAACATTTTACAGCAGATTCCATGAAAACCTTGCTCAGAATTGTTCTACCTGAAGCGATCTTTGAATCTTTTGAAAGAGATTAACATTTTTTTTTTCATCGGATCTGAGATTTTATAGTGGAAACTTTTTTTAAACAAAATTTCGGGTGGGTTTTTAGAAGACCATTTTAAACAGTTGTGTTAATGATGACTTGTGAGTTGACGTGAACGCGGTGACAGCCCTGATGTAGCCCTTACGGTCGGCTGGGCTATCAGCAACATTACCTTACCTTACCTTATCTTTATATCCACTGATATATGATTTTTTTTTTTGGTTTTGTCTTCCGTGCCACCTCAGTAGTATTGCTCCCACTTTTTCACCTGGCTCCCCAGGCACAGCCTCATTCAGATGAGGCTGTAAACGCCCCGGTGCTGCAGTCCACAGGATTTTCTCAGTATCAAATCGTCGCGTGGCAACCGACCGGAGGAGACACTGCACTGCTGTTTGGTTGGTGTTCTGGTCAGTATACGTTTTCACCACCTTCAAAGCCTCCCCTGCTGATTCCCCAATGATTACAGCGTGTGAACGTTCTCCTTCAGAGGACGCCACCACGTCCATCCTCCAGCGAGCCCCCGTGAACTTGTCTATACAAGATTAGCGACTTCATCATGACTTCGTCATGGGGTACGTACATGGAGAGGAAATGAAAAGTGAGGTCACCATGAGGATACCGGGCAGGAAAGGTCACAGATTCTGACCTGGATTTGAGAGAACGGTGTAGATGGAACTGCGGAGTTCTACTCTGGTCTGAGACCATGACATGGCAGTGCTCTACGTTTTACTTTGTTTTTTGTGTATGGTTACATTAACCAGGCCCGAGAGATACAGACACCTACAGTGTGGCTCAGGAAATGACAGTAGCAGTCAAGAGGGTACCATCCACGTGAGTCTGATTTCATCTGCCAATTTGAGCCCAGAACAACACTGAAGTTAGGGTAGGAGGAATTAGCTGGGGTCGAAAAATCTCACAGACAAGACTTTTAATCGGATGACTGGAAACTCTGGACCCCCCCCCCCCCCCCCCCCCCCCCTCTGCGCCCCTTATCTGTTAAAGTGGCTTAGAAACACACAGGGTCATTATATGAGGTTACCAGGTCAGAGGTCATCTCAGGACGAGTCTCCGTCTGGACAGGCCCCAAAGTCCTTGAAGTCAATTTCCCGGAACACGCAGCGGGCCTTTTGGAACTGGCACCTGCAACAACAATACACGTTACCTGAAAAATGAAAGAAAGAACAGAACAGAAAGAAAACTAAAAGATTTTCACTGATCTTCAGTAATCTGTGTTAGCCTTGGCGCGTCATCCGTGGTCGGCACGACTGTAAACGGAAATGAACTGACTTCGGAAACAGCCCTCCACCCCACCCCATCCCGCCACTATAATAGACAGACTGAGACTGGTCACTTCTGCGTGGATCTTCAGAAGGTAAGCTTCCAACATTACCCCATTTCT
>JADBJO010006556.1:85000-87500 GCA_016801955.1 Conus betulinus
TATGTCTGTCTGTGTGTCTGCATGTATGCATTTGGTAAGTATGTATATGTATGTTGTGTGTGTATGTATGTAGGTATGTATGTATGTATGTATGTATGTATGTATGCGCATATGCATATGTATATAAGCTTACATATATATCAATATATTGAGCAGAGATGCGCATACGACGCAGCATTGTGCATTTTTGAGGATGCTTTTGTTTACACCCCAGGTTGTCCCACCATTGTAGTTAATTTACTTTTCGATTAAATGTGGGACATAGTTGAATATATGGTGGTTGGTACATTTGATTGTCTATACAACCTCGTACCGTAGTATAGGTGATTGTATTCAAAACGTATTTACATTATGGTGACGTGAGAAAGTTTATATTTTCACATCCCTGATTCATTTGCGTTGTACGCATCTTGTGCTTGTGTATTCTTTACTCAAAGTGCGTACATCCCCAGCAAGAAGCATCTGCACTATTCTAAACGTCTCATTTTTCTGCAACATAGACTGTTATTTGTGTTTTTCATCAAACTAATTTGTTAATAGAACATTAAATACAAATAGTGGAAAAAAAAATCCCTCCGTAAATGAAAGGGGACATAACACAAAAAGATTCCGAAGGTTAAAAAGATGCAGAATTAAGATAATCGAAACTGGGCGGAAATAATTGTGAGATTAAAAGCAAGACGGGCGCGCCTCGAAGGAAAAGAAAAAGTTTTAATCATTTTTGTTCACTCGAGAAAATCCATTTTTGTGAGAAGGCAAACGTTAAAATTTAGTACCGCGAAGACCGTGAACTAAACGAAATCAAGAAAGAAACTAACTTTCATTTTCATTTCATCAGGAAAAAGTCTACACAGACTGAATATCGCAAGACGCGTCATAACAGCATTTATAGATAAAATTTACTGCAGTGAGACGAATACGAATCAGATGAATTTTGAATGATGAATACCTAAAGAACAGGCATCATCATAAACATGGAAAGTGTGCCACCAAACAGGGGAAAAGGGGCAGATGGCACGATGGTAAAATATGGTGTATTCCCAGAAGCCTGGACGGGTTAAAGAAAATGTGGATATTTCCGATGTTCCTCAATGTACGAATTTGGGTGCAACGTTTACATTTGTTCCTAAAGCTTTGAGTTTGTTCTCAAAAGCCCAAAAAAGACTTTTTTTCCCGCCAAATATGGGATTTTCCTTCCACAAAGCCTAATTCTTTGTTTTTTTTTTCATTAGAGTCTAAATTTGTGGCTTCATACCTGGAAATGTTTCCCCCCAAATCTGGATGTCCCCCCCCCCCCCCACCCCCACCCCCACCCCCCAAGCCAGGTTTTATTTTCCAACGCATAGATTGTTCCCTGAAGCCTGGAAGTGCCCCAAAGCCTCTATTTGTTCCCCAAAATCTATATATTTGTTCCCCAACGCCTAGATTTGTGCTCCACAGCTTAGATTTATTCCTTAAGCCGGAAAGTGCTTTCAAAAACTGAAAACGTTTCCATTGTTTTCCAAAGCCCAGATTTTTTTTTTGGGCCCAAACCTGGATTTGTTTCCCAAAGCCTGGACCGTCCGTCCTAACCCCCACCCCCCATAGCTTGGATTAAAAATGTGATCGGTTTTACTAAAAATCAGGCTTTTTAAAACATAAATGTGTCCCTTTATTCCCCCCCCCCCCCCCCCCCCCCTCCACCGCCCCCGCCTTCCTTGCTTCCTTCCCCAAACCTCAATTTCATCCCTAAAACTTTGCTTTGTTCCTCAAAGTCAGGATCTCCCCACCCCCCGTCTCTTCACAAGTCTGGATTTTCTTCTCAAGAGCGCTAATGCGTCCTTCCTTTTTAATACAGAAGAAGAAGAAGAAGGAGGAGGAGGAGGAGGAGGAGGAGGAGGAGGAGGAGAAGGAGGAGGAGGAGGAGAAGAAGAAGAAGAGGAAGGAGAGAGGAGGAGGAGAAGGAGGAAGAATAAGGAGGAAGGAGGAGGAGAGAAGAAGAAGAAAGGATGGGAGGAGGGAGGAGAAGGAGGAAGGAGGAGGAGGAAGGAGGGGAAGGAGGAAGGGGGGGGGGGGTGGAGGGGTGTTGGGGGGGGGGGGGGGGGGGGGGGGGGGGAGGGGGAGGGAGGTGATTTTTATGGAGGAGGAAAAACAGAAGAAGAAGAAAAATCATACTGACCAGTACGGGATACTGCCACTGTGGCCCTTGGGGAGGACTGATAGTGAATGATTATTGGCGACTTTTGAGGTTAGTTCGCGTGCGTGTAACACAAATGTCCCCCTATCTGCGATGGTCTGGTTATCTGCGATGTCAAAAACCATGTGCTTTTTAGGAGTGGCAGCTTCATGCCCAGAATGAAAGAGAGACGAAGAAGACGAAACAAAGAAAGAACAGAAGGAAAACAAAGGATGGAGGGAGATATAGAAAATAGTAGAAAGATCTGAAAAAAAAGACGAAAAGGTAGAAGAACGTAATAAAGGAAAGAATTACGCAAGAAGGAGAAAGAAATTGTAAGTGAAA
>JADBJO010006556.1:105000-107500 GCA_016801955.1 Conus betulinus
ACATCCATCCACACAAACCTCCATACTTTCCCCCACATCCATACACAAACCTCCATACTTTCCCCCACATCCATACACACAGCCTCCATACTTCCCCCCACATCCATACACAAACCTCCATACTTTCCCCACATCCATACACAAACCTCCATACTTCCCCCACATCCATACACAAACCTCCATACTTTCCCCCACATCCATACACAAACCTCCATACTTTCCCCCACATCCATACACAAGCCTCCATACTTTCCCCCACATCCATACACAAACCTCCATATTCAAGTTCCTTCAGGACCATACGCAAACCCCATCTTTCCCCGCACCCATACACAACCTGCTTCTCCTCCCCCCCCCCCCCCCCCCCACCCCATACCTGTTAACAAACCTACATCTTTGTCTCACCCCAACGCACAAACCTTCATGTTTTCTCACTCGCCCATACACAAGTCTCCGTGTTTTCCCCACGTCTACATACAAACCTGTATGTTTCCACCACATCCATACACAAACTTCCTTTCCCAACCCCCCCCCCCCCTCCTAAAAAACAACAACAACAACAACAACAACAACACACACTCACACAAAACTAGACACAAACCTCATGTTTGCCCCCCCTCCCCCCCCCCCCCCCCCCCCACACACACACACACACATAGTTCTTCAAATCCATACACAAACCTCCATATTTCCCTCCCACCCATGGACACACCTCCACGTATCCCTCCTTTTCATAAACAAGTCTTCATGTTGCCCTCACACACCCATGCACAAAGTCCCCCCCCCCCCCCCCCCCAGTGCGCGCCCCCCCCCCCCCCCCCCACTGATTTTATACAAAAACCTCTATGTTTCTCCCCAATCTGCCCATATACGTAACATACACAATCTGCCCATACGCGTAACACACACGATCTGCCCTTATACGTAACATACACAATCTGCCCATATACATAACACACACAATCTGCCCATATACATGACACACACAATCTGCCCATATACATAACACACACAATCTGCCCATATACATGACACACACAATCTGCCCATACATACACACTATCTGCCCATATACATAACACACAGAATTTGCCCATATACACACACACATAATCTGCCCATATACACACACACACACACACACACACACACACACACACACACACACACAATCTGTCCGTATACATAACACACACAATCTGTCCATATACATAACATTCACAATCTGCCAATACACCGTAACACACACAATCTGCCCATATACATGACACACACACAATCTGCCCATATACATCACACACACAATTTGCCCATATACATAACACACACAATTTGTCCTTATATATACAACACGCAATGCCCCCCCCCCCCCCCCCCCCCCCTCCTCCCCAAACATAACACATACAATCTGTCCACACGCTTAACACGCATGTTCTACCGAAACAAACGAAACACACGATCTGCCAACACATCTAACACACACACCCTACCCAGACACATAACACACAAAAATGCCCCTACATATAACACACACAATCCACCCTCACACACAACTTACAATCTGAACACACACACACACACACACACACACACACATACACACAACACACACACACACACACACACACACACACACACACACACACACACACACACGCATCTCTACATCACATGCACGAACATCTGTTTAACCACTCCTCGCCCGCCCCCAACCCCCCGCATCTCCATACGCATGCATACATAGTCAAACACCCAAACATCCGCTTAGCCTCGTCCCAACAACCATAATTATACGTGCATCCATGAACCAACACCGACCCCCCCCCCCCCCCCCCCCCCCCCCCCCCCACCCAGCTTCCCATATAACAGTACGCAGACACAAAAACCTATTAGCAACTTTCTTGACCTGTGTATACATCTGTACAATACGACGTTTGTACTCACGAACAAAAATACGATAAAACAAACTAAACATTAAAATAAAAGAAAGAACTGTTCTAAAGCAAACATTAAAATAAAGAGAACCGTTCTAAATACAGAGAGAGAGAGAGAGAGAGAGAGAGAGAGAGAGAGAGAGAGAATTTAAAGTCGAATGAGCACAGACACCTTTTTAATTCCCCGCTGTGCTAAGAAAATACAATAACCAAAGAAAAAGAAGGAAAAAAAAAAGAGTAAAAGAATGCGAGAGAGAAAGTGAGAAGTGTGTGGGTGGGACAGAAATAGGAGGGGGGGGGGGGGGGGGGGGGGGGAGGGAGGCAGGTGTGAGTAGAAGTCGTGGGCGAGGTGGGGGTGGGGGTGGGGGGGATAAGAAGGCACGAAGTAAACAGGTGTTCGGAGCGTGACACGTGAAATGCAAACATGGCCGATAATTCGCCCAGCATTAATTGTTAAACCCCCAACATCAGTCTCGACATGCTGCTCTGGGCCACCGGTCCCTTGCCGACTACGATTGCCTCCCCTGTCGTTGCTGACAGGTCGAAAGGTCGGCAGACAGAGTGAC
>JADBJO010006556.1:115000-127500 GCA_016801955.1 Conus betulinus
AATCTTTTTTTAACGAGAGAGAGAGAGAGAGAGAGAGAGAGAGAGAGAGAGAGAGAGAGAGAGAGAGAGAGAGAGCAGCATTTCACCTGGGGGACATTTTTCTCGTTGTTTCTTTTACCACCCCCCATATTTACCCCCCCATGAAACATACGGACGGGCTTTTCAAATGTCACCACACCTCAAATGGACCTTACAACAGCTATCTGTTGGCCATGGCAACTATTGACGTCAACTGATCTTCATCTGTAGCACGTAGTCCCTTCCAGTCACCACCATTCCCCGCTGGCATTACACCTCTTCATCCAATCCTCTCTCTGTTCCCCCCACCCCCCCCCCCCCCCCCCCCACCCCCCCCGCCCCCCCCATCCCACCTCCCAATCATATCCCTCACCTCCCCCCCATCTTCCCAAAATAGCCCCGTCTAGTCATGCGATCCCGCCATGTGGATGATCGGCCACTCCACGTCGGCAATTAATAGGTGAACGAGCAGTTAATTAGTAACCGATAGGGAAGAAGTGGAATTCTCGAAATGCGTAGGCCGACACATGATATCTATAAAGAAAAGTGACATGAAAAAAAAACAAAGTTTGAACAAAGACAAGCGCTTTCTTTAAAGGCTAGAGATTCCGGAAAGAAATTTAGTCGTCTTATGAATCGCCATGATTTTTCTCACGTGCACCACCAGTGGTAACGCTTTCTGATTAGATGCCAGATGGTTTCAAGCTCAGCGACCATGATGTTTTTTTTTTTTTTTTTTTTCCTTTGTCATAATTATGGCTCAAGTGAAATTCCGTGACGAATGTCCGCCGATGAGAATTTTTTTTTTTTTATTTTTTTTTTATCAATAATGTACTGAAAAACACACACACACACACACACACACACACACACACACACACACACACACACAGAGAGAGAGAGCGAGCGTACATGATTGAAAACAACATTTCCTTTCTGATCTCGTGCGCTTCAAGACAACACTTATATTTGTATTAATGCTTGATTAATTAATGGTTAATGTAGTCTCTCTCTCTCTCTCTCTCTCTCTCTCTCTCTCTCTCTCTCTCTCTCTCTCTCTCTCTCTCCTTTTCAGTGTTCAGCCATTTTCTAACTTTAAGTTGGGGTCCATGGTGACTCAAAACGTTCATCTCTAAATGCTTTACGGCCATTCATCTTATTGCTGCAGTTAATCGGTATGCCGCTACACTCGTAAAAATCATCGTTGAACAGCACTGGTTTAGCTCTGTTTTCCTTTTACGTTATTCAACGTAATTTTCCAGTATCGGACAAAAGAGCGCAGCACGGGATCACCTGGGAGTGTGGGAAAAAAGACAGATCG
This sequence comes from Conus betulinus, assembly GCA_016801955.1. Taxonomy (NCBI): domain Eukaryota; kingdom Metazoa; phylum Mollusca; class Gastropoda; order Neogastropoda; family Conidae; genus Conus; species Conus betulinus. The sequence continues at coordinate 116,340 of JADBJO010006556.1, forward strand.
CCGTGGTTCAGTGATGGCCATTTCGTGCAGAAATGCGATGCTGATTTCGAAAATGAAAACAAAACAAAACAAAATCAAAGAAACGGGTGCCTGTAATCCGTAAAAAAAAAAAAAAAAAAAAAATTTTGTGTATATATGCCGTTCATGATGAAGGATGACTGAAAAAAGTGTCTGAGCAATGAAAATCATATACAAGTAAAGATCTTAATTTCTGGTCTATCTGTCTGTCTCTCTTTCTGTCTCTCTGTATCTCTCTCTGTCTCTGTCTGTCTGTCTCTCCACACACACACACACACACCACACACACACACACACACACATTTTGCGTACTGAACAGTGAGTATTAGACGTCACCATTCGCTAATTTCTCGTATATTTCTCATCGACCACAGTGCAGTCCTGTCCACCGTGTTCTCCATTCCATAAGCTCAATTGCCACATACTTGGATCATCCAATACCATTGATTTAAATCATAGAAAGAACTTGTTGTGGTTTTCCTGTTCAGTAGTCCAGTAGAGAGAAACAAAGATTTTTGCACATATAAACTTGAAAGAATCGGATGATAAAACAACACAGAATACTGCAGATGTTTCATATATATAGTGTTGGACTAATGATAGACAGCTGATGTGTGTGTGTGTGTGTGTGTGCGTGCGCGCGGTAATAAAATGATTCCAGATGTGTTGTCTATTTGAATTTATTGACAGTACATTCACATGCCGTTTTACGTGCTCGGATTGGTGTAACATATTTGGCCACCCTCGCCCTCACCTTTTTTTGCACAAGAATGTGTATTGTATACATGTCTTTTTTATTATTTTTTCCTGTAACTAGGCTATGCCCTTTATTTCCTTTCTTTGTTATTTTGCCCTGCGAGGTGACAAACACAAAAAATACACCCTTTCTCCACAGACAAACAAGCGAACAACAAACTTTGATTGCCTCGTTCGTTTTTGACATCTCTCTCTCTCTCTAAATAGAAAGGTAAGACTGATACGCGCTGATGGATAGACTAACCTATTTCTTGCTTCCACCAAAAGGACGTCGGGGATTACAACTGAGCCAGCGGCCACGTGACGGGAAGCGAACCAATCCTGAAGCGTCGGCAGGTCACGTGACTCAGGCACATCACGTGGCAGGACTTCGTCGACCAATCGCGCTGCCTGTCCCTCTGCCTTCTCTTCCGTGGCCAATGGCATACTACAACAGCCATTGGCTGCCTCCCAGCTTCTCCTCTAAACCTGCCTCACGCCTCTTTCTACCTCAAGATGGCAAGCGTTTTCTGTCTGTCTGTCTCTCTCTCTTTGCGATCCCCGTTTAGGATCCATCCTCTTCCCACTTTGTGTTAGAGTATTCTAAAGTTTTAACTATGTTGAAAAATTTGTCGTATATGACAAAAATTCGCATATAGTTTAGCACCTTCCCTTTTCTGTGCGTTCGTGAGTGCGTGCTTGCGTGCGCTTGAGCGGCGTACTAACCTTTGGTACGCGTTTGTTTGTACGTGTTTAATGAATGCGAACAACCCCCAGTGAATGATTAATACGAATCCATTAACACAAAATTTATGAAATAGATTTTTTTTTTTTTGGTGGTACTTATTAATAGATAATTTCTGGTCAAATGCCGGTGTAGAAAATTTGATTGTGTTCTCCTCAGTGACCGCGAGAAGTGGTAATTTGAGTCCCCTGCCTTTTCGGTTTTAAGAAGAATGCTATCCAGAAAAAAGGCTGGTGTGCAATACCGTAGTATGTTTGTTGAGTTTTCAAAAAAAACAACCAAAGGTGCCACCTAAGAAACCAAAGAAAAATAAATGAAATAACAAAACAAGATACATTTTCTAGTGAAAAGTAGAAAATATAAAAAAGATAACCTCTTAAGACACAAGTGCTGAGGGCCAGTTCTTGGAATGAATCCGCAAGGGACTAAATTACAATAAACTGATAAATTCCAAGGATAAGTACAGAGCACAGAGCACCATTCCATACAAAGACTGGATACGATCTGTTACAAAGCAAATATGTCCATATTTAACGTCTATGATTCAGGGAGAGCGGAGGGAGGGGGGGGGGGGGGGGGGGGGGGGAATCGAGAGCAATCAATGAGTCATCTTCATGTGATAAGATGCAAGAAATCAAAGGAACACGTTAATCAGCATCACATCTGAACGCCATGAAAACCACGCATGGCAATTTCTGTACTGTTCGAGAGAGAAATTACTGAGTGAATTCGAAGAATGTTTTCTATAAGCACAACTTCAACAACACAAACAAAAATAACACGAATCTCTTTCATGTGGCCAGTTATTAGATGACTTAAAAATGCAAGTAAGCCAGGTGGAGTTTATGCAAAATGCATGATTACACAGGCAGTTCTATATAAAGAGAAAAAAAGGCGGCTCGCAGGCTTTTGGTTGGTTGGACAATGTGTGATACTGCCGTTTGTATACAAAACGGCACGGTCATTCTCACTCATCGTGTGGTTTTCAACATAAAAAGGGGGTTTCTGGATAATGATATACGTTGAACTTGTGTTCTGTATCACAACAGACCATTTGAACTGGAAACAAATGGAAGCATTGCTTGAAAGCTCTGCTCCGTTTTTTGCAAAACGTTGGCACAACTGAATGCAGCATCACAGCAACATTACAGCAACATCACAGCAACATCACAGCAACTTTACAGCAACATCACAGCAACATCACAGCAACATTACAGCAACATCACAGCAACTTTACAGCAACATCACAGCAACATTACAGCAACATCACAGCAACATTACAGCAGTGCTGACAAAACCGGAACTGATAACAATTCAAATTTATTACATGACTAAATGATTTATGAAGAATTCCGTTCTAAATAAGCGAAATCATTTTGTAAAACGTATTGCAGTCCCGTGAACAGACGCACTGTGCAGTCATTTGCATAATTCTGAAATGCATTATGCAGTTGCTCAGAGCTGGCTTGATACATAATGCCGGATTTCATGAGTGAACAAAAACGTGTGTCAAACGTACATGTTATGAGGAGGTTAATAGTGGTGACGATGATAATGATAATGATGAAAACAATGGTAGTGGTGGGATATACTTAATTGCAATATACATGATGTCGAAATGGAATATTATTGACGACAGTGAGATTACGGGTGACGATTGTAATGGGTTTGGTAGTGATGATGATGATGATGATGATGATGATGATGATCCTAACAATACAAATGATGCTGATGTTGATGTTGATGATGATGATCAGGCTACCCAATAGTAACAACAACAACAACAACAACAATAATGATGATACTGCTACTACTAATGATGATGATCGTGATGAGGATGATGACGATGATCATGATGATGATGGGGTGATGAAAATAACAACAAATCAATAATCTTAGCGATTATAGCGATGATGTAGGGGAAGTCGTTTGTGATGATCTGAAGAGTTATGGCTGTGGCGAAAGTGGAGATGCTGGTGGGACAATCATTACGTCGATAATCATGTGTCGATAGTGACGATGATGACGACAACGACAATGACGACGGTGATCTCTTTCTCTCAGCTCGCAGGAACGCAGGACTCTTTGGAGGCGGTTCTAGATGGACCGGATGGACGGGTGGCGGAGGCGGTGGAGGAGGAGGAGGAGGTGTGTTTACCCCCCACCCTACCCTTCAGGCGCTAGACCTGCCGGACCTCTCAGCCCCAGCACCGGGTGAGGGTGGGGGAGGTGGAGATGGATCTCCTTCCCCAGGGCCCGGGCAAGGTGGGTAACCTCCTTCCTTCAACTTCAGGTCGAGGAGGTTTGGAGGGATGTAGGGAGATGGAAGACAAGAGTGTCTACGTTAACTGCTCTTCTTATTCTTGATGCTGATTTGAATATCCACGAAACAATTTAATACGGTACGTTAGTGTACGTTGCAGCACAAAACTTAATGACACAGTATGGCAGTTCTTTCTTTCGTGTGCCTCGACTGACACTCCTCTGTCTCAGTGATCAAAACAGCAAGGTGGGGGTACACCAGCCTGTTTGTCATTTTGTCGTCTCCAAAACGCTTTAAGATCAGTTTGGTTTCCGTTTTTCAGTCACACAAGTATTCGTGCATTCTGAATTTCTTTCAGTCTTCACAGTCCTCATTTAAAAAAAAAAAAAAAAAAAAAAAAAAAAAAAAGGTGAATAAAAGGGAGGTACCTCAAACCTATAAATGTAATTTATCTATACACCACCAAAAACAAATCTCAGCGAAAGAAATCGTGAGATGACATATCTGCATTTATCGGGCGTAGTATTATACTTTATACTTTTAAAAATCACTGATGACCAGCCTTTGTCTTTTATTTAAAAAAATAGATCAGTGGACTCGTCAGCAACAAATGTTTTTTACCCGAATTACTAGTTCAATGAAATCTTTGTCTTTTATGTAAAAAATAGATCAGTGGACTCGTCAACAACAAATGTTTTTACCCGAATTACTAGTTCAATGAAATTTCAGGTTTTGATCATTATAATCCAGCCGATCACACAAAGCCTCTTCAGAGCTGTCAAACTCTCACAAGAAAAACCGTCACGTTACAAAACATGTCAGACCAGAAGAAGAAAAAAACAAAAAAAAAACAAAAAAAAAAACAAACAAAAACCCCCCCCCCCCCCACGTATCTTGTAAAAGAAACAAACAACCTAACAGGTTATAGCACCTAGTTAAACTTATTGACATCTTGAGGAATGTGAAATCATGTTGACAGCGTCAGATGTTCTATGTAAGTTTTCGGTCCCAGATTAATTAAAAAAAAAAAAAAAAAAAAAAAAAAAAAGTGAAAAATGAAATGAAAGCATTTTAATGTCACAAAATCCATAAAAAGCCAACAGGCAGGCAGACTGCAGAACGAATGACTGGAGTCCTTCTGCACACTGTTCGTGTTCGCTATGTCACTGCCACATAAACACAAGAAAAATCTGACATACTATGAAGCGTTGAAGAGAAAAAAACATATATAGGGGTAATGATGACAGAAGAATGTCCACCCAGGCAGAAAAAAATCCAATAAGGCAGGTAGACTGCAGAACAGCGAATGACTGGAGTCTTCTGCACACTGTTCGTGTTCGCTATGTCACTGAATCATTAAAACACATAAGCAAGAAAATCTGGCATGGCATTAAGGTGTTGTCAGAGAGAAAAACATATATAGGGGTGTCAGAAACGATGACAGAGAATTGTCCACCCAGGCACAAAAAAACAAAAAAACAAAGACAGGGGGACAACATCGGGGGGAACGATGCCATTAAAGAATTGCCCATTGAAGAGAAAAATAAACAAACAAAGAACAAAGACAAACAAAGAAACAAAGACAGAAAACAAACAAAACAAACAAACTACAACAGCTGATGACATTAATGAAGAGAAAAATAAATTCAAAAAAAGGCAGAGTCGTAGAGAGTGACAGAAAAGATGAATTCATTAACACAGACATTCCTGAAAGGGGGAGGGGGGGGGAGGGAAAAATTTGTAATGGAACAGCCCCCCCTCCCCCCCCCCCCCCCCCCCCCCCCCCCCCCCCCCCCCCGGCATCCTCACGGGGACACGTACGACTGAGTCATCCGAGAATGAACGTTATGGCGAACTGATGATGTCCAGTTCGTAGCCTGTGTCATTCTCAATATGCACAATACTGTGCTGCCTACGTCTTTGAAAATCGAGATAGGTCGGAAATCTTTTTGACGCTGTCTTATACGAAATACATGCATGTTTTTTTTTTTTTTTATTTTTTTTTTTTTATAGAAAGACCTTTGCTGATTTTTTGCAGATAGAACAAAATGTAAGAAAACTGCAGTTTAGCAGAACTGACATCATGAAATGCAAAGTTCTCACAGGCACGGAGTCGGTTAAAATTATTCATTCAGACATGATTGAATTTCAGACATGATGAATTTGAACACACACACACACACACACACACACACACACACACACACACACACACACACACACATCGGCCTGAACGTAACTATTTGGATTCATAACATTGGGAGTTAAGTTTTACGTCTGAAAATGTATTGCAGTTAAATAAAAAAAAAAAAAAAGATTCGAGTAGCAAATTCCAAAAAAACATGACCTTTTCAGAATCAAAGCTACGATTTCTTTAAACATTACTATGTCATAATCCACCAGGAGGCCCTAGAAAATGATGTGCTTTTAAGAAAAGGAGTGTTATGTCTCTGGCCGTACGTCTTTAGATCTTCCATGCTTTAAACGCCGCAGTTGTTTGTGTATTAAAGATTGCAAATATTGAGAGCATGCATGTGTTTGAAGCTACGGCATCCTTTACCACCCTGTGTTTACAGGTGTACCACCAACACCAGGTGTCACCGGTGTCATCATCAAACGACGGTCCAAACCATCCCCCCACTTCCCTCCTCCCGCCAGGCGGTCCGGCGCTCACCGCTCTCCTGATCACCCACACCCTCCGTCTCCTACCCGGGGGGAATCCTACCCCTTCATGTGGCAGCAGAGCGACGTGTGGGTGTGGCCGGACCAGGTGGTCACCGGGGCTCTGCCTTCTTTACAGCTGGGTGCACCTGCCAAGGCACCTGCTCTTCAAGGGCAGGGACCTCCGACCTCGGGTCAGGCGCCCATTGGGCAGGCACCTGCTCCTTCTGTAGCTTCCCCGACACAGACTGATCCGGGTGTACTGAAAGGTCGGGGTGGTAGTTCGCCCCATCTAAGGGACCCAGTCTCGGCTCGCCGCCTAGCGTGCCTTTCACCGTGGGCACTCCAAACCACCCGCAGGGGAGTCGGGGTGATCCAGGGGGACCAGATCAGGCAACATCCTCAGCGTTCCCTTTACACTGAGCAGCTCCCGCCAGGTGGCGTCCCGGAACTCGCAGCAGCATGTGGATGACGTCACAGACCTGACGACCGTCGCTAAGCGTCAGAGTGCAGAGGCCACAGCGCAGACTGCCTCCCAAACCGTGAGCGTGACTTCAGCGCCGAGCGGAGAGCGCGCCGACCCCCAACGTTGCACACAACGCTTGAAGACTCTGCTCACTATCGCTCACGGACCGTGAGCTCAGCAGTGGATAGCGTGGCTCACCAGTCGCTGGAGAAGCAGAGCACAGCTGAGGTGGACACTTTCGTCGAGCAAATAACCAAGGTTGACAGTGGCTTTGGTGACAAGAGCCAAGCTTGACAGATCTTTATTTGAGAAGGTAGCTAAGACTGATGAGATCTCTTCACATAGCAAAGATCCCCCCCCCCTCCCCCCCCTCTTCTCCCACTGCTCACACCATCTCTACCTCATAAAAACTGATGATAGCTGTAATAATAATAAAAAAAAGTGTTGGGACAATCAGAGGAGGCCGATGCTTTTGGAAGAGGAAAAGCACAGATTCACAGTCACCTATTCCTGTGAATCTTGAGTTAATAAATCTGTTGAGAATTAGCCAAGATTCACATTGTGTTGAAAAAAAAAAACAAAAAAAAAAGATGAAGCAGACAGAAAGAAGACTGATATTTCTGTTGCCAGAACAAATCATGTTAATGCTTTTGCTGGCGAAAAAGACAAACTTATACGCCCGAAACTGACTGTTTGTTTGAATATCACTTTATGTTGTTGATTATACTAAAAATGGAAAACAGAAGGTTAACGCGTTTGACTTTCTGAAAGGTTGAAGTTTACGTCAACAAATCATATCCGTTAACAAGAAATGCAAACTTTGGTCTAATGATGAAACAGCCAGATCCACATGTCCATAACTCCAAACGAATGCTGTTTAAGGCATCACTTCGCCTAGCATGTAGACAGACTCGAGGCATACAAAGTAAACAACTAAACTTTCCTTTTAGTCTTGTGAATTGAATATTCTGATCTAGTTGGTGAGCGTTTATTACATATACGCAACACTTGGTATCATGTCTACTTTTGTGAATTATGGGTGTGGTAATGTGTTCAACATTGTGAACCATCGAGATGGTATCATGTCTAGCTTTGTGAACTAACATTCTGTCTAGCGTTAACCACTATAGTTTGTTATATTGTATGTCTAGTGTTACAAACTTTTTAACGAACAGTATGTATGGTATCATGTCAATAATAGTGAAATACAAGTAGAGATTATGAAGTACAGAAAACATTTATCTGCACAATGAACCATAGAAATCGCACCTATCACTAGTAACATTTAACGATATCATGCCCAGCGTTGTAAACTATGAATATGAATATCATGTTAAGCATTGCGAACAACAGATATAGCATCATGATCCAGCATCAGAACTGGATGATGCTCTAGCTTTTTTTGTATGACGTGACATAGTGCTTCCCAACAGCAGGCCTACACATGGTCAAGTGTGACACCCGAATGCTCAGTGTTAGTAAGCCTAAACGTGTGGAGTTTTACTTATGTTTAACTACTTACATCTGCCGTAAGTAGCCTTAGGTATGTGAAATATTGATTATGTTTGGTGCCTGTATGTCCATCATAAGTGATCTAAAGATGTGAACTCATAGTTTATCTGGCAGCTGTATGTCCAGGGTGATGAACTATAGGACATCATGTTTTGTCCGACAGTTGTTTTTTATTCAGCATCGTGAACTATAGGACATCATGGTTTGTCCGACAGTTGTCTTGTTCAGCATCGTGGACTATATGACATTATGTTTTGTCCGACAGTTGTTTGTTCAGCATCGTGAACTATAGGACATCATGGTTTGTCCGACAGTTGTCTGTTCAGCATCGTGGACTATATGACATTATGTTTTGTCCGACAGTTGTTTGTTCAGCATCGTGAACTATAGGACATCATGTTCTGTCCGACAGTTATTTGTTCAGCATCGTGAACTATAGGACATCGTGTTTTGTCCGACAGTTTTTTGTTCAGCATCGTGAACTATAGGACATCATGTTTTATCCGACAGTTGTTTGTTCAGCATCGTGAACTGTATGACTACATAGTTTATCTGGCAGCTGTATGTGCAGGGTGATGGACTATACAACATCATAATGTACCTGACTATACAACATCATAATGTGCCCCACAGTTGAATATCATGCATTGTGAACTGTACGACGTTGTTACTTTGTCTGGCAGCTGTGTATAGAGTATTGTGAACTTGATGACTTCATGGTGTCCGACACTTGTGTGCCCAGTGTTCTGAACTAGAGAAGAACAGTTTGTCTGACAGTTGTCTGTCCAGCACTGTGAAACTACATGACATCATACTTCTGTCTCACAGCTGTGTGTCACCAGAATTTGTGAACTAAATGACATCATGATTTGTCTGACGGCTGCATGTTCAGTATTGTGAAATAAATAACGTCATAACTGGTCCGACAGCTATGTGTCCAGTGTTGCGAATTAAATGACACCATAACTTGTCTGACAGCGAACGTCCAGTCTGGTCATATAAACGATATCATAATTTGTCTGACAGCTGTATCTTCAGTACTGTGAATCAAATACCATCGTAATTTGTCTGAGAACTAACGTCCAGTATTGTGGATCAAACAACATCTTAATTTGTCGGACAGTTTTCTGTCCAGTAGTGTGAATGAAACGACACGATAATTTGTCTGACAACTAATGTCCAGTGTTGTGAAATAAATAACAGTCATATTTGTGAATTAAACAAAACATAATTTGTCTGACAGCTTTGTGTTCAATATGGTAAGTTAAACAAGATTTACATTTTGTTTGACAGCTTTATGTTTAGTACTGTTAGCTGTATAACGTCATACCACCATGTTTGACAGTTGTTTGCTCAGTATTGTAAACTACATGATATACTTTATCTGGCAGCTGCATGTCTGACAATGTGAATGACATGCCATCATAAGTAGTTCTGTTGATTGTGCGTCCAGCTAAACGATGTGTGATCAACTCCGCTGCGTGTACGTCCGTCGTCACGCATGACGTTACTTCATCATCGTATTTGGCCACCGCACGTACCCAGCATGAGGGACTGTATCACACAAAATTACGGGATAAAGTATTATGTAACAGTTTCATACGTACCCGCACTAATCCCAGCATTACATCATAATTATGACATTATAACTACGGGACATCATAATGATCTATGACAGATTTCGTTATTGTGAAGCCCAGAGCATACTACCATCGGCGTATTCAGAATTCAGAGCTACGTTAAATCGTGCTTTTGTCTAACGACCATGTGCCAGCATTATGGAGTGTATGAGATTATACTGACGTATTGAAGCATACGAACTGCTTGATCAGATGAATATATTAAAACGGCTGCATGCACATATTTTCAGCACTGAGAACCACATGAAAATCTCATTTATCTTTGAGATGTACGTCCCGCTTGTGAACTCTATGGCATTATGATGATAGCTTGACTGCTGTAGGCCTATCGCCAGCATCTAGACAGATTGACATAATTATTCATTAACTCTGACCGTTGTAACGACACGTCCGGTTAGTTAACTATTTGGCATCATGATCATGGCTTAGCAATTGCATCCGCAGTTTTAGGAAGGAATGGCACCCTCCGGTGAACTCAGACAATCATGTGTTCTGCATTGCGACCAGTTGGTCTGACAATGTGACTAAGCTTTGTATCCAGCGTAACTATTGTGTAGCATTATACGGCATCACAAATGTTCAAAAGCCAATGAAATTATAAGTAATGGAACAGGCGAATAGTTACGACCGAAAATATTTGGACTAAAACTCAAGCCTAGTCCACGAGCTTAGAGAACGTTTCATGAGTGTGCCTTTGGACCTTTTTTTCACACCAGAGATTCGTTTTGATCTTGTAGCTTTTCGCAAAGAATGTACCAGCTCTCTGGCATACAAGGCGTTGTATGCTGACCTCTGTTCAGAATTCCCATCCTATCAGAAAATTTCCACTGACGGTTCCAAGTCTGAAGATGGAGTGGCCTGTGCAGCCTACTGCCCAGGTGCTCCTCGGATACTGTTAGAACGTATTCTTTCAGATGCTTCTGCTTACTCTGCTGAACTTACAGCTCTGGTTCTGACACTGAGGATAACCTCACAATCTAAGAAGAGGATTCACTGTCAGCTTGGAAGGCCATAGCTGGCTGCAACCTTCAGCATCCAGAACTTTCACACTTCTTTGAACTTTTTACCAAGTTGAAAGTGGAGGGTTACAACATTATTCTGGCTTGGGTTCCTGGTCATGT
>JADBJO010006557.1:0-10000 GCA_016801955.1 Conus betulinus
CGAAGATTCAGCGAGCAATTAAAGCATTAATTGTTAGCTTATATTGTTCGCATACGCTTCTACTACTACAACTATCATTTCCGCCATTACATCATGGGCCTTAATTTGTTTGGCTCGTACAGCAAAAAACAGCAAATCACCGTGTCGTTCAACTAAAAAGTGGACAAGAAAATGGCGATGTCCTTTTTTTTGAGTGGCGCAATTCGAAAACTGTCTACATAAAATCCACATATACAAATTCATCAAGCAATGACATCGTGTAATTTTCATGCAAACATAAGCATCACAAAAAGAAATACCTGTATTCAATAGTGCTTGGTCCCTTGAGGAGAGTGAGAGGATATTATGAACTCTTAACCACGTATTTCCGCGTCTCAGCTGCAGCTTCGATCTCAGCAGGTTAAATTTAGAACTCACAACTTCCCAGCTCTATTTTTAGAGACTTACCAGAGGGTCGACCTCTGTGACCAGCCAAATCCTGAGGAGGAGAACGGTGACTTTGAACTTGTGAACCTTTGTGATGCTGTTCAAGAGGAAAGATTTGACACTGAAGAATCTGTTGTCAACAGTTCTGTGTAAAGGTGCAATCTTCTTACTCGTGGACAGGCGCATTCTGCGACACTCGGTTATCACTCGCTTGTGTTGAGACAGATCTCTTGGTCATGGTTTATAAGCAGATTAGCCCAAACTCTACTTAACCATTTTATTGACACCATTTTGGAACAGGTTAACAGTTTCTGTTCATCTGTATCCATTTTAAAGCCAATTTAAAGAGCAACAGGTTGGTGCGTTAAACGCGTTAAAACAGATTAACAAATTAACGCATGTGTCATGTTTATTTGAAATGCTGTTACTACAAGTGTGCTTCAACACGTCAAATGTGGTATGCCCACGTAGAGCAAGCATCAGCGCATTTAAAAACAACTTGTATTTGATTTTTAAGGCATTATACTATGAGTAATAGCATGTGTTTTTCACCCCTACCCTTTTTGGAGTAGGAAACGAGTGACTTCTTCCAGACCTTGTTACTCCTAAGAGCTCCAACCGATCTTTTGTTGACATCCTACGATGATGGCATATGACCTAAACTGACGGCATATGACCTAAACTTTCAGGAAAAAACACAATGACAAATCCTGAAGTACTATATTATGTAAGTGTTGAGTTGTTCATGATGGAGGATCAGAACTAATACATTCGGTTACGATAAAACAGCCTTACAGCATATACGAACACACAGCATACTTGGCGACGTGAACGTTATTTTTATTATCATTATTATTATTATATTCATAGCAGTGAAGAACTGTAAGGGAGACAACTCTCCGCGATTGTATTTTAAATATAAGATCATTCCAACACTAAGCAAAATGTTTTCTTTGATTTACTTTGTGTGTACTTCACAACAAACATCGTTTTCTAGCAATGTTTTAAATGCTGGTGCCACTCTTCAGTGGAGCTGCTAGTGTGTATCTGATACGTATTTACAGAATATTACGAACATCTTTTTACCAGAATTCCTTCTGGTCATGGACCGAGTTGATCAAATGGTTAAGAAAAGATTTGTTGTGCTCTGTTTCCTTTCTACACAACACATTTTTATATTTTTGTCGAGCCTGACAGTACTTTACACGGTCTATCATGGTTCTGCATAACGTTCTTAAAAGTTTCGTCGTGTTTGATTTTGTTACATTACATGTCTATCAAACCAAGGCTCATCCCCTTCACTGAGTTTATTCTTAGTTTCTTTTTCATGCATTCTACTTTTGTTATAATAGAATTATTGAGCAAACGGGGTTACAGCAGAAAACGCCAACCAAAAAATATAGCTCGTCCAGGCGTGTCCAATCGACTCTGTTATCCGGACAATCGAGCATTTTATCATGACGTAAGTATAGACAATCATATTAGTCCAAAGTGCTATACGAACTGGGATACAAAACTGACTGTTAAAAGTGACAGGAAGAACGGTTTCTTTATATATTTGAAATGTTTCTGACGTGAAAATGAAATGATTGTAGAAAGAAACAATACAGCGATGCTTTTAGACGAATTTTATACCGGACAGTAGTGTATCTAGAGTATATACGTGAACCATGTTCCTCAAGAACTTAAAAATAAATCAAAACTTTTTTAAAAACTTTTTTTTTTTCAAAAATACCTGATGAATGTCTCAGATTTGACTCCACTATACCCTAAAATGTAGGGCTAACTCTTAATTCAGATTTAGTTAACAAATATGTGATGAATGTTTCGAATTTGACTCGGCTCGATGCTAAATGCATTCATCATCCTGTCCCATCAATACATCCGCTACAGACCCCACTCTTTTGGACGTTATGATAACTCTGGACAATGTGAGTAAGACCACTGACAATATGAACCGAAAGTTTGATAAGTTACGTTCGGAGTTTCAAGCAGAGATGGAAACTGTGCGCTCATCTCCAAGATGTCGTTCATAGTGTAAAACAGGACGTTATAGTTGTCGGAACCGAAAATGAAATTTTAAGCGCGAAAACGAAAAACTTCCAGCGAAAGTGGATTTTTTCTGGACAAACAGGCAGATGATTTGGTTAGTCGCTCTGAGCGAAACAACCTAATCATTCACAGAGTGCCATGTGCCCAGAGCGAGTCAAGGCAAGACTGTGAAGGTCTGATACAGAATTTGATTTCTGATACATTAGGCCTCACCGCTGAGGTACAATGTGATCGTGTTCACCGTCTCAGCTCTAAACCAGTTCATCCCTAGTGGCTGGGTGCACCTTCTTCAAATATAAAGATAAGATTATGAAAGCTAGACAGAAGTTAAAGGATAGTCAAATCTTCATTGGAAAAGATGTTACTGTTCGAGCAAAAGAAATTAAGGGAAAACTTGTACCTCATCTTAAACATGCTCGAGGACAGAAGAAAAAAGCTACTGTGGTATATGACCATTTTGTCACTGAAGGTGTGAAAACTGGTCTGGACAGTCATGATAACCTTCTTCAGTTGAGACAGAGGTCCACCTGGCCCAGTATCTTTGACTTGCCCCTGTATACAGCAAAAGCAGCGAAATGTAAAGTATCACCGTGTGGTCGAGATATGCACGCTTCTAATTAACGTGCAGATGAGGGGAACGAGTGTGTGAATAGATGTGCAGTACAATCCACCAAAGCGGCACAATCCGTGCCACGTGTGCGTCATTTGTATTATTTACATGTTGATGTTAATAATAGCCATGTTTCTAAACCACATTGTGCTAACACGGTGAATGTAGATAATGTTGTTTTTGTAAATACAAATGCACATTGATGATAATGACAATTTCGTTAATCTTACCCAGCTAAATGATAGTTGTTAAGTGATTCGACTGTTGATGTTGTGTATTGCAAATGTGATGTTGCGGGATGCAGGCAGCGATGTAGCAGTGGGAAGGGAGAGAGAGTGACAACGTGGTAGGCATTGTGACCCATCCATCATAGACTCTACCTTTTGCTCCTACCTTACCCAAACAAGACACCAAAGGACATGCTCTAACGCCCGACAAGGTTCAAATACTAAACAGACTGTCCTGCAGCATACACACCTAACTGTCAGTTTGCTGAGCAATGGTCAAAATGAAAATTGTGCTCAGTTGATTTGCCGAGTGAAAATACCCAGGCCCAATGCTGATCTGGCCGAGTTAATGTGTCAGCAGCAACAACACTGCTACTTTTGTAACATCTGTGTGATTTCTATAGAATTTCCCTATTATCTCCATTTATTTTCCTTTTTTCCAAATCAATTCCTAATTTGTTTGCAAATTATTTACGTAGTCATTTTCTTTGATCTTTTTTCAAAGACACACAAAACAGTGAAAAACAGACCAAACACACACACACACACACACACACACACACACACACACACACACACACACACACACACACACACACACACACACATACACACAACAGAAGAAAAAGTCCTCAGGACTTGTCAGTCTTAGCAATCCCTTTGCTCCGAATTTAACGTGTTTATTTCTGCAGTGTGGTGAACTGGCCTGTACCGGCTGTACAGAATGAGACTGACTTACAAATCGACAACACAAGTCAAAGTCAATCGACAAGAAAATGATTTCAGTCACTGGAGAGTAGACTCGAAGTTTGATTTCCACCATAGAAGAGCGTTCACTAGTTACTTCTCTTTGAAGGAACTACACAGTTTGCAAAACACATTGAATGAAAAGTTTGTTGGGGGGAGAGGGGGGGGGGGGGGTTACTGGAAACGTATGTTCATCGATGTTCGCGAACATCACCAGTCTTGGATTGTTAACAGAAAGACCAAGCAATAAGCAACCGAACAAGATCGCTCACGTCACGAACTTGACGAACTAGGTTTCCGATCCAAAAGGTCGTCTAGTTAAGAACAGACTGAACCGGTAAGCTGGCTGCTCTTGTTTTCCTTGCCGTTGATGGCTCTCTCTTCCATCATACCTGCTGACCACTGTCAGCGGATAAAGCCATTCCACACTCTCCAATAGTGGATAAAGCCATTCCACGCTCTCCAATAGTGGATAAAACCATTCCACGCTCTCCAATAGTGGATAAAGCCATTCCACGCTCTCCAATGGTGGGATAAAGCCATTCCACGCTCTCCAATAGTGGATAAAGCCATTCCACACTCTCCAATAGTGGATAAAGCCATTCCACGCTCTCCAATAGTGGATAAAGCCATTCCACGCTCTCCAATAGTGGATAAAGCCATTCCACGCTCTCCAATAGTGGATAAAGCCATTCCACACTCTCCAATAGTGGATACAGCCATTCCACACTCTCCAATGGTGGATAAAGCCATTCCACGCTCTCCAATAGTGGATAAAGCCATTCCACGCTCTCCAATAGTGGATAAAGCCATTCCACGCTCTCCAATGGTGGATAAAGCCATTCCACGCTCTCCAATAGTGGATAAAGCCATTCCACGCTCTCCAATAGTGGATAAAGCCATTCCACAGTCTCCCAATGGTGGATAAAGCCATTCCACGCTCTCCAGTAGTGGATACAGCCATTCCACGCTCTCCAATAGTGGATAAAGCCATTCCACACTCTCCAATAGTGGATAAAGCCATTTCACACTCTCCAAGACACACGGTTTTAAAAATAACTTCAGAATCTTAAACGACAGCTGAAATCACTTGACTCGTGTTCCTTCAGCTTTGTCACCCAACATTTTTTTAGAGTTTAAAGCCTCTTACTATAAAAACTCTCTCTCTCTCTCTCTCTCTCTCTCTCTCTCTCTCTCTCTCTCTCTCTCTCTCTCTCTCTCTCTCTCTCTCTGTGTGTGTGTGTGTGTGTGTGTGTGTGTGTGTGTGTGTGTGTGTGTTTCCCCAACTTATAAAATGGGTTTACCAACTGGTCACATACTTAAAATGTGTGTGTGTGTGTGTGTGTGTGTGTGTGTGTGTGTGTGTGTGTGTGTGTGTGTGTGTGTGTGCACTCTTTTCGTCATATATCTGATTTATTTTCGCACATAGCCTGGCATATTTTGTACGGTTGAAAACTTAGAAAAGAAAAATAATGTTAATGTAGACTGTTTTAAATAGTCCGTTTATAGCAATAAAACTGAATATTTAACGAGCAGATTTCCAGAAATTCCCATTTTCAAAATGTTGAGGGGAAAATACCTTGTCTGAACATTTAGTCTTTCTGTAGTTTATAACGTTTTTCAAAATGCATTTAAAAAGTCGAAAAATCCAGTTTGGTGGTTTTGAATGTATGTGTATATAGGGGAAGGAGTTAGTGAAGGTGTGGGGGGGGGGGGGGGGGGAGAAGGTGGGAATGTGTACGTGTGTGGCTGTCGGTGTACTTGGGATGTGTGCGGCAAAGTATTTGTGTTTGTCCTTGTTTAATGTACATGATTTGCTTTTGTGTGCGAGTATGTCTATGTGCATGGGGTCCATGTGTGTGTGTGTGTGTGTGTGTGTGTGTGTGTGTGTGTGTGTGTGTGTGTGTGTGTGTGTGTAAGAGGCAGAGACAGAGACAGAGACACAGAGAGAGATGTGCTATTTTATTGTTCCTGCTTTTTTCTGTAATGTAAAGCAAAACAAGATTCTTTATTGTAATGCAAAAAACAAGATTCTTTATTGTAATGCAAAACAAGATTATCTATTGTAATGCAAAACAGGATTCTTTATTGTAAAGCAAAACAACATTCTTTATTGTAAAGCAAAACAAGATTCTTTATTGTAATGTAAAACAAGATTCTTTATTGTAATGCAAAACAAGATCTTTATTGTAATGCAAAAAAACAAGATGTCCATGTGGACGACGTAAACCAAAGCAGTATGGTGAATTAAGTGAACAAAATGGAGGACATCTGTTTTTGTGACTGAACTTGGCATTTCAGCAATGCAAGTCTTCCATACTTATTACATTCCAGACTTCCTTCATTTGTACCAATCGTTCTTTCAATGTCAAATTCTCTCATCGATGTAAGGTAGCTAAGGCCTGTTTTTCACATGAGCTGTGATGAGGTTCTGAAGATTGGTTTCTTTGATTCTGTGGCGTTTCTGTCGAAGGGTGAGGTAGGTATACAGGAAACGGGTTTAGCGCCGAGTTTAAGGGAAGAACAATAATCCCCAGTGCTACATTGATCTCCACTGGTATAGCGACATCCAGCTTGGCCAGGAGTCCACAGACACCAATGGGGAACCAGCACAGAAAGTCTGACATGGCAATGACCAGGAGACGACGAGCAATGGTTAACTCATTGGATTTGGATCTGGTTCTGTCTTTGGCACCAGTGGTGGCTTTACTCATTAACCCATCATCTGAAATTGTGTTCGATCTGAATGACCAGTAGATAAGAGCCTGACCAAATGCAATCAAGAGGAACATGACTAGGGTTAACTATATCATGACACTGAAAGAGTAAAAGACGACCGGGAAAGTCAGCTCTGGTGACGGGCAGAGGGATGCAGATTCCTGTCTGGCTGTAGAAGGCCCAGTGGGACATCACAGGGAGTAAAGGTACTAAGGCCAGGATCACCCCTAGTCCCCAGCTGATAGCGCAGGCTACTTGTGCTGACGTGATTCCGAAACGAACGTGGCTGAAAGGAAAGCGGATGACTAGAAAACGATCCACAGTGATGAGAAAGATGAGGAGTGACGATACCTCACATGAAACAAAGGAAAAGAAACCCTGCAGAGCTGCACACTGCACTGTGTTTCCACGCTTTCTCCATCCAAAGGTATCGGCCTGCATATATATGGTCAGCTACTGCAATTACCAACAGGTAGACCCCCATCAGTAAATCTGACACAGACAGGTGAATGACAAACACCACGTAACCAGTTTTTGCTTTTCTTCCTAATAAACGTCTGCATGCGATACACAGCACTCGCAAGATTTCCAGGTAGAGCAAGACCAGCAAAGACCACAATGATTATTTTGTAAATGTCTGTCGTTAACAGGTGACCGCATGAGGACATTTCATCCACAGGCGCTACACATTTTCCTGTGAAGGTAACTGGCAACACAACTGAACAACACAGCCCGTAGTTGTCACTAAAGACTTGCTGCAAATCTTCCATTCCTTTCATGAAGTCAGGACTGAAGTCAGAGGCGGGACAACCACGCAGATTGAGAACTTTCAGTGACCTGAACAACTGTGTTCCTGTCAATGAGTCCAGTCCACTGTGGGACAAATCTAAAATTTGAATTTGAGGCATGATTTCCGACCACATGTGTAGGTTTTAAACTCTGATTCAGAACTCGGGAGAGATTCAGTAACACTATTGATGTTAATCTGTATATTCGGTTGAAACTAGAAATGCTAGAGGATAGAGGATTGCCTGCAAGAACTAGTTCCTTGAGATTTTTAAGCTGTAAGATATATCTGAATCTGACATCATGCAGCTGGTTATCGCTGAGATCAAGCGTGTGAAGATTAGGTAATATCATGTAAGCTAAATCTGTCAATCCACATGCACCAACACCAAGGTAGATCAGCATGGTTTTATCCAGGATTTTATCTAGGGTCAACATAGTCCCTCTGGCTTCCAGATATCGAAGATGTAGAGAGGGTTCAGTCTGATAGAAGTGATTGCCATAACAGACGCACTTGTCAGGACAAGATTCCATTTCTTTGCACATGAGCTCGTCATCGGAGTGTGGACAGTTAGGCACACCGTCACAGAGGTGTTCACGTGCATACAAATTGTTTTGTCCAGAAACAGACACCGGTAAAACCCTGGACATGTATACGTATCACAATCAGCCTCGTCCTCATGACCTGGACAGTCTGCTATGCCATTGCACCGAGTGTAGACAGGTAAACAGTAGCCCTTTGACAGGACACATGAAGTGTGTTTCTGGACACTGAGTGGTGTTGCTAGGGGAGAGGAGTCATGGTGAAACTTCCTGGCCTGTCAAAATGCACAAGAGCTGGGGGCATTGCTTGAGTAAAATTCGTTCCAATCCTTTTACCCTCACAGTTTTTCTCATCTACGTATGTGATGCAATCACTTACTCCATCACAAACTTTGTTTAAATGTATGCACTAGATGAAACAAATAAACTCAACCATTTTTTTTCGTATTCTTTCTCAAAGATGTCTTCACTTACATCAAATATACGACACAACAACAACAACGGCAACAAAAATTACCACTGCTACTACTACTACTACTACTACTGCTGCTGCTGCTGTTGCTGCTGCTGCTGTTGCTGCTACTGCTGCTAGTTCTCTATCATTTGTGTTGTTGCTGCTGCTGCTGCTGCTGCTGCTGCTGCTGCTGCTGCTGTTGCTGCTTCTGCTCATAACAGAAAGTGGTAAGATGAAATTAAAATGACCACAAGGCCACTGGTGATAACAGTGATAACAATTTTATTTTAAATAATGACGACATTTACATTTTCTAGCATACCATACCAGATCGAAAAGGTAATTCCTCCATGTTGGCAGCGTAGTTAGTCACACTGTTCGAGAAATAAGCAAAGGTACTCTCTCTCTCTCTCTCTCTCTCTCTCTCTCTCTCTCTCTCTCTCTCTCTCTCTCTCTCTCTCTCTCTCTCTCTCTCTCTCTCTCTCTCTTCTCTAATACACCGTCCCAGTTGTCATTCGCTCATAAGATTTTTTTTTCAATGTTTCAGAGATGTGTCAGTGTTATGGATAGTGTAGTGGTGCGTGTGTTAATGTCTGTCTCTTACTTTCAAAAGTGTGGGTGCGTGTACTCGATTATTCCCTACACACACCTACACCATACGAACATAGACGACCAGACAACACACAAACTAAGTTTCTTTTCTTTTATATGCTGCCAGAACCATTAGGACATTACAAACGCATCAATATAAACCAGCAGGCACAAAATCAAAACACACCACCAAACTTTTGAAAGTGAGAGTCAGATATTAATACATACGCACCGCCACACCATCCGTTAAATCTGAAATTTTCTTTTGGTGTTACATTCAAAATTGTCTTCGTGGTAGGGTTTGTTTTATAAACCTGTTTGTTTGCCCAGTTATTAAGGATAGTCCACGTTTACAGACATTGTTTTTTTTGAGGGATTGAGCCGTGTTGCACTGTCGTGTTGTATGACTGTGTTTGATTTCTTTCACGTCTCCAGCATAAAGGGGTATCTTCTTCTGTACAGTTTCTGGAGACACGATGGCCTAGTTCTTTCTTCCTTTCTGGGCTTTGGTTTTATTATCTTTGGTTATCTCTCCTGATTATTTCTGTGTCTGTCTTTACTTGGGAATTGTGTTGCTTCTAACGCGTTCTTAGGGCTCTTTTCTCTTGAATGAGTGAGTGTATACATGGCTGTCTGAACCTTTCTTTTTAAAGAAAATAGTTGTTTTGGATGTTTAATAATTGAAAAAAAAAAAAAAGAATTTTGATGAGAGGGAGTAATGTGACGGACCATTTTTGTCCGATCCCAAATTGTGTCTGGGGACAGTTTTGAGAAGGCGCAAGTTTATCTGTTCATCCGGGATCGGTGTGATGGACGATTGATTGACAGCTTCTCCCCCTCGTTTTG
>JADBJO010006557.1:15000-20000 GCA_016801955.1 Conus betulinus
TTTCCCTCGGAGTTAACATTGGTTCTGACTCCATTTCCCATATAGTCCTTCGAATGAGACTATGAACCGAGGTTCCGTGTGTGAACGCATGCATAACATCTTGCACACACGTAAAATCCCATCACCAACATTCGGGAAGAGTAGGCCAGTTTGGCCATTGGTATGGATGACACGTTACACATAGCATGCAGCCTGAGTGAGAAATGGAAAGAATGAAGGAAGCAAGGAAAATGAGTGATCGATATTGAACGATACTGACTGGATGACACGGGAAACGACTGAATGAAGCGCCAGCTGGCAGCACTTCAAACGGCACTACCCAGGTAGGCAGCCCGTTGTGTAAACGAGTGTTGATTGTAAAGCGCTTAGAGCTTGGTCTCTAGCCAAGAATAGGCGCTATATAAGTATTCATTATTATCATTATTATTATTGTTATTATTATTATTTAAGACACAAGTGCTGAGGGCCACTCTCTTGGAATGAATCCACAAGGGACTAAATTATAATTGACTAATAAATTCCAAGGATAAATAATCGAGCACCATTCCAGCAACTTACAGAGCAGCTTGGTGTTGCAAAGACTGCAAGAAATATTCAATTATAAAACAAAACTTGCTCTTAGGTCTTAGAGCGAAAAAATAAGGGGAGATAAGCATTCATATCTGCAGTGGCAGTTAATTTTGCCTACCTAACAGTATGTGCTTGAGACGGTGAGTGGGGGGAATAATAAATGCTTCTCAAATGAGAGCTTATAGTCTCCAAGGAGGAGACACTCTCCAATGGGGAGGAAACTCACTAACCTAAGACTCCTGGTCAGATACCGGTATTTCAAAACCTGATTGTTTCTTCTCAGTGACTGCAGAAAGTGGTAACTTAACTCCTCTGCCTTTCGGTTTTAAGAAGAATGCTATCCCAGAATAAGGCTGGTGTGCAAAACCATAGTATGTTTGTTGAGTTTTGCACACCAGCCTTATTCTGGGAGATCATTCTTCTTAAAACCGAAAAGGCAGAGGAGTTAAGTTAACGCTTTCCGCGGTCACTGTTGAGAAACAATCAGGTTTCGAAATACCAGTATCTGACCAGGAGTTATATGTTAGTGAGTTTCCTCCCCATTGGAGAGTGTCTCCTCCTTGGAGACTATAAGCTTGCTGAAGACTCATTTGAGAAGCATTTATTATTCCCCACTCACCCTCTCAAGCACGTACTGTTAGTTAGGCAAAATTAAGTGCCACTGCAGATATGAATGCTTATCTCCCCTTATTTCTTCACTCTAAGGCCTAAGAGCAAGTTTTGTTTTATAATTGAATATTTTTTACAGTCTTTGTAACACCAAGCTGCTCTGTAAGTTGCTGGAATGGTGCTCTGTTACTTATCCTTGGAATTTATTACTCAATTACATATATATATATATATATATATATATATATATATATATATATATATATATAGAGAGAGAGAGAGAGAGAGAGAGAGAGAGAGATGAGAGCCATCACAACTCACATCTCAATAACGGTTTCGCTCCTGTGGTGAAATGTTCTTTTTTTCTGAATACAAAAGCGTTTCTTTTAGATGTGTTACATTTCATTGAAAAATTTATGCAGATCTTCTAAACCTGTGTGACAGTCTTCAAGTCACTATTGCACTGTCAGATATGGGTGCAATGTAATCTGCAAGAAGGAAAGTAAACAATTCAATGAAATTATCAAAAATTATTGTGCCATCCTCTAAAAGCACTTTTCAAGAAACATCATTTATGCATAAAAAGAAAAAAAAAGAGGACCACATACATCACCTTTTTCAAAGTCAGTAGCACAATCATACATTCCTAACTTCTGTTAGTGGATTCAAAAGCCTTCTCAAAAACAGTAAATGCAATATGAAGCTCATGATTTGAGCAAATTCTTTCTGCACAACTGCAGTTTAAAGGTACGTGCGCCATAGGCCAATGTTAGGAGGAGTAGTGAACTATTAAAGAGTCACTGTGTCTCAGTCACAGCATGGTGGGAAGGTGTAGCCCATCCTTCTCCTACTGCCGCGTTTAGTTTCCCTGATCTGAATCAGGTACTGTTTACTGCTGGGTGAACAGAAAAGGGGGGGGGGGGGTCAATTCCTTTAAACTCCAATCCACGAAATGGTTTGAACTCACAAACGTCAGCTACAACTGTCACCTAAAATCGTCAGCTACAATCGTCAGCTCTGCAGGCAACATCTGTAACCATTTGACTACGTGCCACTCAAAGAATTATGCTTCAATTTCATGATTTAAACCATCCCGAAATGTATTTGTTGTTCCATTCATGTTTACCCATTTTGGAGTCTGAAATTTAAAGTGGCACAAAATACCTCATTGATATGCTTTAAAAGCGTTAGGATTATCCTCACCAACTGTCTTATATAAGAGTATTCCAACAGATTCCAACCAGTATTTAGGAACAATAGTATCACCAAACAAAGCATTAGAGAACATCAAGACAGTTCCATGCATCACACCAAGTAGCATTTTCTGACAATTCACAGGATACTCCATCAACAGCACCTGCTCCTGAGTTTTCGATTTTCTGAGATGAAAAAGAAAATCTTTTGATATTGGTTCATCACATTTTGTGACTTATCAGTAAATGCATTATCTGTATCCACACCAGAACCAATACTGAGTGAACGCCTGTCTTTCAGGAGTTAAATTTTCAAATTGGTTGAACGATCAGCTGAAAGGAATTGCATTTAAGTCCGTTTTCTGTTGAAGAAATTCCTTTGACTAATATTCCAAAAACACATTTTTTTTCCATTTATTGAGCATGTCAACTTGCCAACTAACGCACTACAATTGTATTCTTCTTTACACCTCTTCAGATAACGTTTTTGATATTTACTTCAAAAATTCTTTTTATCTTTCTCCTGTTCAAAGGGTTTGTCTACATCAGGTTCTCTTTTGTAAACATTACACTTAAACCAAACACTCACTCTTTTTATCTCACAGATTATGACATTCCTTTTCGTATATTCAGCTGCATCTCTGTGACAGACATTTGATATGTTTAATGCAGAATTGTTCAGAATGTCCAGCGCTTTTCAGCCAGCATGTCCATGTCTTGCAACATAAAGTATCAATGCACATATCCCAAGAATTGTCATCCTGTAATGTCTTTTCCTGTTGAAAGTAAACTAATCTGCATGCTTCGTTTCATAGCATCCACAGCAATCTGCATTCAAAACACTATAGACATGGTTTAATGCAATGCGATAGCCGACTTCAAAGACACAACACTCGTATATTGCTGCCTGTAAGTCACACAACATAATGAACAGAATATCTAAATTGCAGCCAGAGTCAGAAATGGATTGTGATACCCACATAAGTCACACAACATAAAGAACAGAATATCTAAATTGCAGCCAGAGTCAGAAATGGATTATGATACCCACATAAGACAGCAGAGAAAACACAAAAAAAAAAACTTGTGAATATTAAACAGTTCACATGCTAAGCAAGAATTTGCTTTGCCGTAACGATTCGTTGTATTAAGCTCAGAATTCTGATCTTTACCAGGTGGGCAACAGTCTAATCTTAGTTGAGAGTCATTATAATAGTCTTGATAATTATACTAAAAACAAATCTAATGCAACTGTGACGTCACCAACAGGGAAGTGTCAAGGCGCTCCGGCATAAACAACATTGTGGCCGAGGTGAACCAGCGGCGGTGGAGGTGGCTGGGACACATCCTTTGGATGGCCAAGACCAGACTCCCTCATATTACGCTGAGATGGGCACCACCGGGGAAGAGGAAGCGAGGCAGATCACTCGGCACCTGGAGGAGGACAGTGAAGGAGGAGATGAGAGAGGCAGGCAAGACCTGGAATGAACTGAGCTGGCTTGCCCAGGACAGAGAGAGGGCTGGAGGGAGCTTGTTGGCGCCGTATGTCCCGGGACGCGGGATGAAGAGGAGGATTAAGTAAGTAAGTAAATAAGTAAGTGACAAATCATCTGTCAGTGAAAAGTGTTTCATGAACCTCTGTACAATTTTCACACACACACACACACACACACACACACACACACACACACACATACACACACACACAAGAGAAAGAGAGAAAAACAGACAGACAGACAGGCTGGCAGACAGGCGGACTAACAGACAGACACACCTGTCTCTGACCACAGTCAAGCATACGTTCCTCACAAGGAGGGTGCTGACAAAACGATTCATCACTGTTATCAGCACAGTCTGGACTCCAGTCACACACCAGGCTGTAAGGAACATGTTCACCTGTCGCTTGACATGCAAAATAGGGAGCGCTTTGTGTGAAGGAAGATCTACACATCAGGGTGAACGACATGCCTCTGTTTTCTGGCTTCTTGTGGCACACACTGCGGAGGTCACAGGCAAAGATGGCGAGTGTCATATGCTGTAAGGGACATGTGATGAGAGGAACGGTAGATGATGATGTAGTGTTCAGATCAGGGGGTGCCAATCAGTTGTCGTTCTTTGTGCCCTTTATCTGGGAGGTCTGGTACTTTGCATAGTTGAAGCACAGACAGTCTGGGGAAAAGAAGTCCCTGTAACCTGTAACAAAAACAATAACGTTTGATTTCACATAGCCTCAGCTTTTAGGACTGCCTGTTCGTGGCAAAGAGCAATATGCTCTGTAGATTGGTCCTTGAAATTGGGTACGCAACATCAAGTCTAAACATGGTCTATCTACAACGTTGAACTTTGAAAAGAAAATCTGGACATGCTAAGCTGGACGAGTTTGAAAATTACGGTAGGCTAATCCTTGGATAACGATCCCCTTGGAACATCCAGGAAAGGTGATCTTTTATCTTTGGCAGGCAAATCATTTATGAGGAAAATAACACATAAAACAGCCATGGCTTGTTTCAATTCCTCAGCCATGGTGGTCCACTAGTGCAAGAAAAAGGACACTCAACGTTCCAGTGGTGGGGTGACCTGTGAACAGACCGATTTGGCGAAAAACAGCAGGTAGTTGTAATGCACCAA